>JZKD02S1645260.1:487319-518307 GCA_000966675.3 Picea glauca
TGTCCAGATCTGCTCGCTGCTTACCTTAAGGCGCATTCATGCCCCAGCTTAAAGTTGACGTCTCTTCTCCACATCTGACAATCTTTATAGACTCTGAGGTTCCCCGAAGGAATCTCGTCCATTCATCGGGACTTAGGCACATGCTATTGTGCTAACGTCTCGACATTATGGGTCAGGATTTATCAAGGCGAGGGTCCGGGTTCTTGTCAACGGAACTCCCAAATCCCCGATCCCCAATTTCCTTAAACATGTAATCTCTTGACACGTCGCCTCCTTAAATCGGACGGTCCAGATCTGTTCCAGGGTTTCCAAAATGGAAATCTCCAATCTCTCGTCACCAGGACTCTCGATTCTGTGATTCCTAATTTCCCGAAATGGGTAATCCTATGACAAGTGGCCTCCGTCAATCGGATGGCTCAGATCTATTCCGGGGTTTTCACCATGGAAAATCCCGAACTCTCGTCATCAGGATTCCCGATTCCGCGATTCCTGATTTCCCGAAATGGGCAATCTTATGACATGTGGCCTCCGTCATTCGGACGACTTAGATCTATTATGGGGTTTTCACCATGGAAAATCCTGAAATCTCATCATCAAGATTCTCGATTCCGCGATTCTTGATTTCCTGAAATGGGCAATCTTACGACACGTGGCCTCCGTCATTCGAATGGCTCCGATCTATTCTGGGGTTTTTTCCCCTATACTCTGGGGTCTTAACCCTCAGGTAACTCTTGACAGATCCAACAACTATCAAGTTTTCTAGCCGAGATCTGATGGCTCAGATTGGTTCCTACCCGTGCATTCTTCCACGACTCCCTGGACGTGGAAAAATCAACGGTCTAGATACTCCCATGGACCTTGGAGGTCTACGGTCCCAAATTCTTCGCTGTCCATGAAGACATAGAAAACAAAGGGGTAAGGCATTTAACACCCTACTTACTCCTACCAATCTAACGGTCATGAGTGACCACAGGTTTCTCGATGGAATCTCATCCGTCGATTAATACCTATCATGGTTAAGGCACTTAACACTCCATCGTCTTCCTCCGATCTGACGGTCGTGAGTGACCACAGATCTCCTGACGAGATCTCATCCGTCGATTCGATACTTCATCCTTATGCTTCCATCTCGGGTTTTCAAGCGGATCTTTCATCCTTGTACAGGGTTACTAAGGCCTTACACCTTCACATTCTCTTTCCCGGTTCTTGATGGGCTTCTCAAGGAGGGTATCTCTATGGGGAGGTTCACCCATTGTACTATCTGAGGCAGATAAGGGTATTGTCCTCCCGAGAACCAAACGTGAAGTCTGAATTAGATCAGTACGCATATAAATAACGATTCATGAGGCCATAAGCCATACATAGTTTTTCCATGCAAATATACAACTACTAGTACTGATCAAAATACCATACAGACATTCTTATAATGAAATCATTCATAGTTTCACAGCTTATGAGCATAATTATTAGAATACATATATTTCAAGAAGCCAAAGGCAAAACACTTATCAGAAACAACACCAGGGGTTATGCAACTGCTGAGAGGGGTTCTCGTTTCCACCCAACTGTAGGCTCAGTGACTCCCAACAGATTTACAACTAGCCACCCCCGAGCTGAGACCACGATGTTGTGAGACTGCGTCTCCATCTGCCAACGACCAAGAGTGAAGGTTACTCTCCTTTCTCTCTGCTATCACTCCCTCTGCATTTTTCCAGAGTTCTCTTCTTCCCCTCGTGTCTGCCCCCAATCGCCTCTACCCCACGCCTTATCCTCTTGTGAGGTTGCGTGTGGTGCGATTTCCCTTGCACTGGTAAATCATGATGGCTCTACAGATGGGCAGTTCACCTCCTCATCCCTCATTAATTCCTGAGGATCCATCAACCTGCTAGCCTGCGAGACATTTAATTCGGGGCCAGCGAGCCGTTTTTGGTTCTCTAGGCCAGTGAAGTCCAAATACGGTATTAATTCTCGGTGGAAGTTAACGCCACCTTTCCAGGTGCCTTCCACCACCATCGTGGTCTCTTTTTCTGCACATCCCCTCTCATCAGTCCTGCAATACAATTTCATAATTTTATTCACATTCATTGACCTTTTCCATAAGGTCCATTCACATCCCATATTCACATTCATGAGTTTGCCACAATTATGGCCAGTCCAGTTATTTTTACAAACTAGGGGAAACAAGGTGTTACAAGGACAATATGCAGATGGGAAAACTGATGGTGGATGAAAGGGAGGGCTAATGAAACTGTGGAGATGCAGTCAATTGGGAAGGTTAGAAACATAATGAGAAGAAGTATGGGGTTCATTCTCGAAATTGCATAATGCTATTGGGACTCCCATCCCTAGGGAGTGAAATCAACATGAGTGTCAAGTTTCCAAGGGGAACTATGAATGGGACAACTCATGTGGGGGAGAATGCTACCAATTGACAGTACCAAAATGTGGCAGAGGTAGAGATACTGTAGAGCCAGATTTAGGGATCCTAAAGGTAAATGTCAAAGGGTTTGACTGGGATATGCAAGTGATGTAAAAAGGGAGTAATTACATTCCAATGTCGAACATATACCTGAAGGGGTTGTAATATTGTTGAACAAGTACCTGCACACATGAAAACTAAATACCCAATGTGAACAATATCTGATGATAAAGAACATATAACAACTATTTGATAAAACTGAAAGTGAGTATGCGTACCTGAACGTGACGTGAGAAAAATGCTCCTCTGGGGCCAAGTGTTGATGATGACCTGGGGAATTTGAATGTGTAGATGGCGGGATCAAGATCCCGTGGCTGAGAATGGGTCGAAAAACGGAGGCTCTGGGCTCCTGTAATAGAGTGTGGAAGTTGGAAAAAGTGGGCTATATATGGATGGTGGGCCCACAATGCCACCTCATTTGTGCATGTCACTATTGCTAAGCTGACAAGATGGTTGTGATGAGATTTCGATATTGCGAGAGCACGAGGTTATCGATTCCGGAGTGGCGAGAGATAGGTTAGTGGTCCTATCATCCTGCACATTTTGAGTTTGATAGTTTGTAGGTAGGGGTTGTACGAAGGACCTTATAGGGGGTTTTAAGGATAGGGGGCCACAAGTACGCGAGAAAAGGGGGAATACCGACACATATTTGCACGGGTATAACCCAGTTACCCACACATAATGTGTGTTTGTCCTTGAGGTAGATGTGCATGTGGGCGCGAGGGTGAGATAGACAGGTGCACATGAGATGTGCCCTTGTCTTACTGAAAGCAACACACTCATGCAAAATTTTATGTCAGATAGATGCATATTAATGCACAACTGTTCAAAGGACAGGTGCGCACATGTGCATAGTTGTCTGGGGGAAATCTGTGCACTGTGGGCAGGCTAAGGGATTGTGATTTTTTGTTTTTTTATGATTTTTGATGGATGATGAGGCTGATTAGATGTTTATGGGTGGATTCAGGTGATAAACAGACTCTAGCACACAATGTTGGTCCACTAGTAGGAGCGTGACTAGGATCGGTTATGAGAGGCTGCGAGGATGCAACCTGGCATGCATAGACACTTGGCAAACTACGAGTTGCTCAAGTTTTTTGACTGCCCCCTTATACAGTCGTAGGAGTACTTGCTATAGTTTCTCATCACGATGTGGAGCACTGATATGCAGTGATTCATTGTGAGGGGGGAGAAGTTGACATTCTCTTCTACATAGGATTTGTATTTTCTGACGGGGCTCCCATTTCGTGGGATGGCCCTAGTCATTGATCCCCATCTACCCGGGGAGGATTGAGTGGAGACTATGGAGGCATGAAACTATACTGGGATGAACCCTATGTCAAGTTCGCTTGTTCATATAGAGGCCATTAATGACTTATTGACTGAGTGCATCACGACAATGGTGGTGAGGATCTATGGATCCATGGGTACTCAACAGATCATTAGTGGGCAGCTGAGGGTGGTGGAGCAGGTCTTGGATGGGGATCTGTTTACATGGGGTGTGATGATGCACACCAAGATTATGTCCCAACTGAATTGGTGTTGGTGAGATGAATCCTGTGAATTTGCGTTCAGGTCCATTCTGGTGGCCCGTTTCTTGGAGAGGGTGCCTCTGTTGCGCCCGCGGATTTTGCGAGATCCATCGGGGCAGTGAGATCCGTGACTGATACGGTGGGCACATGTGTTGGCTCGTCATGGAGGAGGGGAGGGTGGACACTATTTCACGACTACAGTTTCACGAGTGTGGCCTCAGATGCCACATGTTATTCTTTGTTATCCATACACTGCTATGGATTACATACATGACCCGTATATGGTGCTACCTCTTGGGGAGGACTGGGACTAGAGAGGTACATGTTGTATTTTTTTATGTTTTGTGATTTTGATAGATATCGTTTATCATATATATATATGGATGTTGAAACTATCTCTAGTGTTGTTTTGTAGATGTTGGACCCTGAGGACAAGAGGAAAAGGTCGTCGGGGAGCCAACTCGACAGGAGCCTACAGAGCTGAGGACTGCACATAGGCATCAACTAGATGATGTTGGTACTGGACTAGCTAAATATCCATAGGGGGATATTGCGACCACATTGGAGGATTTGCATAGATAGTTCAAGCGGGTTCTGCAGGGTGTGCCTGAGGGCATATGGGCCCATATCTAGGATGAGGAGGTCTCGAACTAGTGTGTGCAGGTACTGGAAGAGTGGAAGACTATGATCCGTAAAGAAACACCGACGAGGGAGGCAATGATTGGTTAGATGCCTCCTGGAGCTGCCCCCCCCCCCCAACTAGGGGGGAACCTTTGCCTAAGAAAGGACTTGGGGGGGGGACCGGGGGCCCCCTTGAGGGCCTATTTTTGTTTGTATATGGGTTTATGGGCCCAATTTTATATAGGGTATTGGATACCCATTTATTGTACTCATAGGGGTGAGGGGACTCAGGAGCCTACGGACAGTTGTATATGTATATTTTTGTAAAACATTGGGGACCGTCATGATATATATATGATGGATATATTTTGGATCATTCATGTCTTTATGATTTATGTTTTTATGATGTATGATGTCTATGGTTATGTGTTTTGATAGATCTATGATGCGATGTATATGATGTTGTGTTAATGTGATAAATGCCAATCTAATACTAGGTTAGCCATGTGATCTGATACTTGATTGAGGTTTCTTGGAATGTGTGTAAATGTGATGGAATCAAATTTATGATATAGGAGTCTAACTTGCAGGTATTTTCGAAAGAGGCAAGGATCATGGACATGATATAAGTTGTCGAGTTGCAGGATGACAAGTTGGGAATCTAATAGAACACTAAGGTGACGAATGTGGCAGTGACTGGCATCAGAGAGGAGACCAATAATGACATCATATTATTCTTGTTTGTTGGTGGTTGAGCACAAACATATGGCATTGGAATGGAGTAGGATATGTGAGAGGGTATAGATGGCCCAAGTGGTCGAAGCAAGATTCTGGGTCCAACGGCTGGCACCGTTAGCGTAACTAATGTGGTAGGATGATGGATGATGCATCTGTCAATAACACAAGTGATAGATTAGACATGAGGAGTGGTGGTTGTAAATAATACTAAAAACTCTACAAATGTGTACAAAGAGAAATCTAATGTAGAAGGGCTACGCTTAGGCATACAACTTCTTTAATTACAACTCGTTGACAGGTTCTTTGAGAGGGTATCCTTCTGGAGAGGTGAAGATGTAGGGGACTTTAGTGAGGCAATGTTGGAAGATGAAGGGTTGATGCCATAATGAATCGAATTTCCCATGGCCAGAGTATCGTGAGAGATATCATAGGCTAACATGAGATCACCTTCGTTGAATGAGTGAAGGTTTACATGGCGGTCGAAGGTGGATTTGGACCATTTTTTAGCTGCCTCATTTTGTTGTAATGAAGATCGACGATCTTCATCAAGGGACTCTAAGGTCAGCAGGCGTTGCTCCATTGGAGAAGTGTTAGTTAAGAGGTCTATGGCAGTGTGTAATGTGGTGATTTATCACTTGATAGGGAGGGTGGCCTCGATCCCATGGACGAGGTGGAATGGTGTAAAATTGGTGGCAGTTTTGACTGTCGTGCGATAAGCCCATAACGTGGAAAACAACATATGATTCTAGTTGGTATTATGTTTGTTGATGGTACATTGTAGCATGGTTTTGATGACTTTATTAACAACCTTGACCTATCTGTTGGACTGAGGGTGGTATGGGGAGGCGAAATCATGGGTGAAGCCTAATTTTGAGGAGAGTTCTGCAAAGATCTCATTCTCAAAGTGTTTACCATGGTCAGAAACTAACTGTTGTGGGACTCTGAATCGGGTAATGACATGGTTGAAGAAAAAATGTGCTGCTGTGTGAGTAGTGTTTTTAAATGTGGGCATGGGTTCGACCCATTTGGTAAAATAATCTATGACCACCATGATAAACTTGTTTCCATTACTGGATGGAGGATTGTAAGTCATGAAATCGATGCACCATTTGCAAAAGGGGTCAACTATTATGACTGGGTGTAGAAGAGTTGATGGAGCTAGTGCTTTGTTGGCATAAAGCTGACATTTGTTGCATCGATTGACAACGTGGATGCAGTCATAAAACAAAGTGGGCTAGAAGTACCCTTCTTGAATGATTTTTTGGGCGCTGAACATACCCGAGAGGTGACCACCACAAGTGCCACTGTGGAAATCATTCAAGACACAGTCAGCTTCATTGATGATAAGACATCGACGAAGGATGGTATTGACCCCACATCGATACATAACATCTCCTATGAGGAGGTATTAGGGGGCCTGGTGGCGAATGCATCGACGATCATCTCAAGAGAGATGAGACCCAAAATTCTGTGTACGAAGGTAGACGAGGAGGTCATCATACCAGGGATCGTCTGAGGGGATGAAGAAGAAGTGTTCATTGGGAAAATCCTCATTGATGGGAGAAGCTTTGGTGTCTGAGGGAAATGTTGTAATGAGTTCATCTAGGACAAGATATTTCTTTCTTTTGGGATATAGAAACTCTAGATCGTATGCCTAAAGGATGAAGATCGATCGGGTAAATTTGTCATTAATCTGTTGTCGAATAAGCAAGTATTGCATGGGGTTGGAATCTGCTACGAATTTGGCAGTTTGAAGCAGAATATATTGTTGCAGTTTTTGGACTACGAGGACAAATGCTAACATGATTTTCTCATCATGATTGTATTTCAAGGGTGGTCCTAAAATATTTTTATTGATGTAGTAAATCACATGTTCATGCCCATCATTCCCTAATTGGATGAGGACTCCTGTGAAGGTTGATAAGTAGAGGATGTAATCGTGATCATAGTCTGGGGGACTAATCAAAGGGGCATTGGATAGGGAAAATTTTAAATAATCAAAAGTTGCTTGAGCATGTTCGTCTCATCGAAATGGGATATCATAATGTAGTAGGCGGAGAACACCATGTGCGCACGTGGCGTAGTCTGGGACAAAGCAACGTAGAAAGTTTGCTTTTCCCTGTAGGCTCTGTAGCTGGCGTAAAGTTCTAGGTGGGGGAATTTCTGCAATAGCTTGGAACTTGAGGGGGTCCACAGTGATGCCATGTTGGGAGACAATGAACCCAAGGAGGCAACTGAAAGTAATGCAAAATACACACTTGAGGGGGTTCAAGCAGATATTATATTGGCGACATTATTCGAAAATGATGCGTAAATCGTGTAAATGTTGGGTTCACTTTTTGGAGTGAGCAGTGAGGTCGTCCAAATAAGCAAGGATGATGAGAGAATTATCATGAAAGATGTAGGTCATGGCTCGTTGGAAAGTAGCAACAAATTTTTTGATTCCAAAAGGCATGACATGATAAGAAAAAGTACACCAGGGGGTTGTAAAAGCAGTTTTGTACTGATCTATTGGGTGGATTTGGATTTGATTATAGCCAAAGAACCCTTCCATAAAGGAAAGTTATTCATGGCCAGCACAATCATCAATGATTTGATTGATGAAATGGTTTGGGAAGTTGTCTTTGGGACAAGCGTGGTTGATATCGTGAAAGTTTGTGTAGACACGAATAGTTCCATATTTTTTGTTAACCAAGACAGGGTTGGAGACCCAAGAAGTGTACACAATGGGGTAGTTGAACCCGACATCAAATAATTTTTCAATTTCGGGTTTGATAGCCACAACTTTGTATGGGTGTAGGGGGCGTTTGTTTTCAAGTATAGGGGTGACATCCAGCCATGTGTCGATTCGATGCTCGACTATAGAAGGATCCAGGCCAGGAATATTTGTATATGACCAGGCAAAAATTTCTCGCTATTCCTGAAAGAGATATTTGTAAGAAGTGAGTTCTTCAAGGGAGCATGTGGCGCTAATGGTGAGTTCTTCTATGATTTTTGGTTTAATGGAAATGTCAATTTTGACTGTGGGGAGATGTTGGCAATGTTGCCTTCTTCAAAAGCATCAGGGGTAGGGATAGGTTTTTTGAACTAGTCAACATGCCCCAGAGGAATAAAATCCTTGGTTTCAATCGTGTACATGGGGGATTTATTGGAAGGGTGAAATACCTATAGGGACGTTTTGGAAGATCCCTTCAGAGGATGATGGTCGACCGTTAAAATCTCTCAGGGTGATGGCAGATGGTACTAGCTCGGGTGAGCCAAGTTTATGCCATACTAATTTGGACATGATGCATGTGGATGCACCTTCATCAATGATGCATCGATGAACTGTGATGTTCCGAATCTTAACTGGTATCTGAAAATATACCAGGGTGGGGAGGCATGGTTCTCCACTATCTAAATCAAAGGTGATGAGTCGAGTATCGTCTGGGTTGATTGCCCCCCAGGGAGGAAAGCAAGGATTTTTGCTGTGATGGATAGGTTTGGAGAACCTCCAAAATAGACATGGTTGGAATATATTGTGCTAAGTCATTGACTAGATTGTAATTATGGGTTTCCCTAGCATGAGGGTTATGTATATTCCTCCATAAATGAATGTAGGGTACACAGGGGTTTGGTTCAGTTTTAGGGCGTGGAATCATTAATGGTTGTCCTACTGGTGTAGGAGTTGTTTCTGAGGTGGTTGGTGTAGAGTCACGAGGCATGTATTATTGATGAATGCATGTTTGCAAAAGAATCTCTTCTTCACTGGTAAGGAGGATGTTGCGATCGGTCAGATTTCCAGGTTGAGTGGGACTTGGGTTTTGATATTTCCCCATTTGTGGTGGAGCAAAGTTTACCTCTTGTTGGGTATTCATCACACCTTGGTGTAGAATGGGGTTTTGAAAAGCAGTCAGAGGTGATGGTTTCAAATAATGTTGTGGGGCCTGCTGGGGGCAGGTGGTGTCGGGGGATGTTGTGTGTTCATGGATGCTTTCATCCATTTGTAATCGATAATTTGGGGGAAATGGTGAGTGTAATGTTCATACTCACCACATAGAGTGTAAGGGAAGTTAGTTCTGATATTATTTTTCTTCTCTTGTCGTGGTTGATTATCATTGTTGCCCCATTGGGGGTTCTGGCTTCCCCCATCAAGTCAATTTTGTTGGGGGTTATTTCCTCCTAGTCTCGGGTTTTTATTGTTTCAGTTTTTTCCTTTCTTCTTAGCATTATTTGGTTGATGAGTCGGATTTGATGTATTCAACTCTTAAAAAGCATGAACCTATTGAATGGGAGAGTGTTGAACAAAGTTAACGCCGACATGTGGTTGTCCTGGTGGAGGAGAAACCGGCTGGGGAGGACCGGGAAATGGAAAATATGGATTGTTTTGTGGAGTCGATCCATATGGTGTATAGTTAGTTGAAGTACTTACACAATTATTAGGGTCATATGTGGGGGTTGGGGGTGGACCCACACTTGATTGAGAGACCATATACATCTAGGGTACTGGTGGGGGTTCCCCCAATGGCTGAGGGTGAAAAACATGATATGATTGTTCGTGAGTGGGGGGAGGGTAATAACACGTCCCTCCATATGGTTTCACATACTGAGGTGCACCATAAGTAGGTGACAGGTGGTCGTAAGGGTTGCGGTGTGTCATAGAACCAATCAACCCATCCGCAGTGTGAGACATCCTAGGTTTGTCTTGGCCAAATAGTATGGGTATTGGTGCATCAGGAAATACTATGTACAAGTAACCTCACTGGGCATAGATGAGGTCAAAATGTTGGGCCTTTTTTATGGCTTCTTCTTCTGACTGAGGAAAAGTGTATGCTACATCTTTGGAAATGACAAAGATGAGCGATTTGAGAAACCAATCGATGCATTGTTCTTTGGTGGTTTCTTCTTTACACAGACTACGTCGTCAATGCCATTGATGGATGTGGTCAACGATATGGACAACATTGGTTTGTTTGAAATCAGAGAGAAGTTATAATTCAGTATCATGATGAACTGGTAGTTGGAAAAAGGACAAAAATTCCTTGGCCAATGATTCAAAGGTCACATGGGACCCTGATTTTTCATCCACATACCATTTGGATGATGAACCCATGAGAGTTCTTTGAAACAAACTTAAGAGGATGGAATAATCCATGATGTTGTTTGAAGAGCACCATAAGTGGAAGTTCATAGCATGGTTGGTGGGAGCTTCCCCTGGTTTTCCTTCAAATTTTGGAATATCTAAAGGCAATTTGGTAGGCATATTGGGCCAAGTGGCATCACACAAAATGGGATCGTTCGTGAGTTTGGTTAAATTAGGAATGTTGAGGGATTCCAAGTATGGCATAGGGAGGTTTGGCATAGGATTATTTCTAGCCATTGTGTGTGTAGGTAATGGACCTATCCCTTGAGAGGGATTTGGTGGGTTTGTACTTCCTCCTGGAGAAGAAGTTTTATCCCCACCTCCTTGTGAAGGAGAAATAATAGATGGATTGCCTTGGGTATTTGACCCAAGCAAAGTGGAAACAAGTAAAGTTGATCCCAAAATAGTAGCACTCATAGGGGTGTGATATTGTTGATTCAGTGAGTTGGCGAGACTAGGGACTCTTCCTATAATAGGAGGGGGATCCTACAAGCATCTAGAATGATGAGGATTCTATGCTTCCCCTATGGTTCCAACTAGCAGAGTGGATGTGTGCAAATGGTGACAAGAGAGAAATAAATTAACAAGAGATTTTGAACTTCAAAAAATAGTATAACTCACAATTGCATGTAATCAAATGAACATCATACATAAATCAATTGTAAATAAACAAGCATGTGGATAGGTGGATTTTTTCTGCATGGGGGAACAATAAAAAAAAATGTTCATGTCCTAAAATACCTACAGTCCTTCCTATCAATTAGCATTGAGCTTTCCAATATCACTCCAGTGGGGTCTGAAGCTGTCAGAAAAGGAACTAGTGAAGGTTGAAGTAATCAGTTATAATGAGGGGTAGAGGGCCAGACCTGAAGCAGAATTGGCTAGACCTAAGTGACTCAGGACGAGTCACAGATGAGTGTTGGGGGCTTGTTGGCCCTTGACCAAGTTTTGAGGAATACTTGGTCATATTTGACCATTTTTGGTACTTCGACATCCAGTCGGAGAAGGAGCGCATCACGAAGATGAGATCACAGGATCTCTGCCCCTTTTTAGGGTTTTTTGGGCTTTTTGGGAATATTGTAGTGGGAAAGGGATATTGGCCCTTATTTAGGCCTTTTGTATGTATAAATAGAAGGGTAGGAAATGTAAGAAAGGAGATGCATGTGTCGTATATGTGATGTAAAGTGAATGGCTTAGTGCATAAAGTAGATCTATGTGATCAGACGTCTCTATGACTATAAGAGCTCTGTGCCTACTGTAAGTATTGTAAGTGCTGAGTGCACGGGTCAAGGAAGGATTTAGTTCTTGGATCTACCTGGGGAAAGAGGATCTAGTGAGATGCACAGATATCTTGTCCTAGGAGGGGTAGGATCTTGAAGGCATTGTGCTATAACTTGGTTTACATAAGATAGTAATAGAAGAAGACTTTGTGGACGTAGCCCCAGGGTGGGGGTGAACCACGGTAACTCTGTGTATTGTGTTGATGTGTTTGTCTCTCTCTTGCTAAGTGCTTTGATATGTTTAGATAGATCTATTGATGCTTTGTGCTTATGAGATATGAATGAATGCTATATATGATATATAAGATGCTAAGTGCTTAATTTATTAGGTATAACCTGTTTATCGTTGTTAAGTGCCAGATCTGAGTAATTAATGTGGTGCTCTGTGCTTTCTACAAAGTGTATTAATGAATGTATGTTAAGGAATAACTGATGCTAAGTGCAATGTAAGAAATATAATCATAGATCTGTGTCCCAGCTAAGGTTGCAGACACATGAGTCTTGCAACCACCCCTGCCTCTACCTTGGGTGAGATTGCATCTGCTTCGCAGGTGTTGTCGAAAGGGTAAGTAGCTAGGGTTTTGTTGGTGCGCTCTTGAGTGTTGAACCCTGGGTCTGTCCCTATGCCAAAAACACCCATGGAACATATTTATAGCATCCTTTCATGGCAATATACAACTAGTTCGTAGTGTGAACAAGGGGCCATTTAGGGAACTCTCTAGCCCTTGACCAACCTCCAAGCTATATTTCGCTCAGATATGAGTGTCAAATCATGTTGGGGGTCAGACTAGAAGTGGTTGAGAGGTCAAAAAAATTCATAAATGTGTCATTCATAGGATTGCGTGGATTTTCTCATAGAGAGTCGTGCATCTTGTGCACAATGCACACTGAGGGTTGTGTTAGCCTGCGCATTTTGCACGTGCTCCCTTTGGTGAATTCACACACTTCAATTTTTTAACCAAGTGCATACTTTTTTTCCTTTTGATGGATTTTGGTGTTGTAGGTGGACTAATTGTTGCTGGATGTGATGTATTTCTTCAACCATTGTGTGCAATGTTGCGGATGATTTTTCAGTGATAACTGTGGGCATTGTCAAAGTTGCACCTAATGCAATATTTACTGTATGAAATCTGGAGACAAAGACAAGATATTATGGAACCAAATGTGATATAATAGCAAGAATCAATTGTTTTTATTGTTTGATTTATCGATCTTGCATCCTTTTAGTTGAAGAAGTAAGGATTTTAAATTCATGAAGAAGTCCTGGATATTCTTAAAACTACTTGGATATAATGAGTTTAACTCATTCTCAAGCATGTGGCTACACATATCATCCTGTTTTCTGAAGAGACCTTCTAGACTGGTCCAAAACACATTTGGAGTAGTGGACGATTCAACTTGAAACAATAATTTGGGAGAGATGGACATGCAAAGGATACTGAAGGCCTCATCCATCCAATTGAGGTATTTGGTTTTGTCGATTGTGGATGTGGGTTCAGTTTCTATTGCCATGGTTATTTGATATAAGCCTCTTCCTCTCAGTGGAAGTAGAATCTCTGGCTTCCAATCACAGACTGATGGTGGGCCCCCCAGCAAGTCGTGATCACTTCTCAAAGGCACACCATGAACTCAACAAATCAATTTCACCATGAAAACTCAAAAACACAGTTTCATATAATTCTGGCAATTGAAAATAGCAAAAATAGAGGAAAATCATATTTGTCTCTAATCCTCTACTTCTTCCACTGCTTAACTATTGTATGATCACCACAGTGGTATTTATAAGATTTACAGACTAAGTGGTCGACTACTGGAGGGTCGAACCACTTCTAAAAAAAACAAATCACATTAATGGTGCCCTAACTGTCGAAATGGAGCGAGCCAATAATCGCTCTGCTCAACAACCCAAACCGAGTTGTCAAGAGTTCAGTAGCTAGAGGGGGGGTAAGAACGAGAAAAACCCATGTTCCTGATTCACCCACCACTGGCTGCCAATACCATAACCGTCAAATCTCCCACCATTTTTGTGCAGGATGCGGTGCTAGATGGAGTGCCGGACCGGGTACCGGATCGAGTACTGGATGGAGTGCCAGAAGAAGAAATGTAATGCGATTTTGCCCTGTAACACAAAAAAACATGAATTATATCCTTGGAAACATAAAAATGTAATGGATTATACTCAAGATTAATATAAAACACAAATTATACATACCTGGTGTGGATCATACTGTTTTGACACAAAATTCTTCAAAAAACTTCTCCAAAACATGAAAAACACATATGTACATTCGACAAAAGTATCTAATTATTGTCATAAAAATGATCATATCTCGGGCCCAACAATAATAATACCATGAATAAATGTGAATGTCGTCACATTAAAACAAATGTATATCATAGTATAATAATGTATTATATTAATACTGAATATATAATATAGTCATAACTTAATATGAATTAATAACTATAAAAAATAATACTATGAATGCATGCATAGGAAAAGGTCAATAATTATTATACTTTATTATATTATAATACACATGTGAATGTGAGAGATCGTATTAGATAATATACTTATTATAGTTTATTATATTATAGTACAAATGTAAATGTGGTAGACATATTAGGGGATATTTGTAGTATGAATTAAAAATGAAAAAATCAATGCATACTACCAATTAATACTATGAATTAACTATTATATAAAAACTATATAATACTAAGTTGATAACTATATTACAACTTTATAACTACTAATTAAATATTATATAATAATTATATATATTACAAATTAATAAATATATAATACAATATTATTATATAAGGATATAATAATAACAATACATTGTTAATATATAATGAAACTATACATTATTAAAAATATATAGTAATAATGGAAATATAAAAAATAAATGATAATATATATCATTCAATAAATAATGAAAGTACTAACAATATTAAATATTCTATATTGATTATTTCAAAGATATTGAACATATCCCGAGACGATATCATCAAGGTTTTAACTACACAGAGGTGTATATATGGTTAAATATTTTCAAATATAAACATGACACATAATCATCCTTGACTTTTGTATGTCCAACTCAACGATTATTATTGACTCAATTCTTTGAAATTATATTAGTTATTGAATTTCCAATTCAACAAGCACAATTTTTCTTATAAGGCCCATTTTTGGAGCAAACTTTTTCTTAAATGCCTCAATATCTCATGTGATTTGAAATGTTCATGGCTGAAATTGGTTTTTAATAAGGGTTTTATTTATTTAAATGTCTTTGATCCATTGGTGAAAATGTTTTAAATGTGCTTAAAGGACTGATATCTACACTCCTTGCTTGGAATACACACTACCAAATCAGATCCTCATAATGTTAATTGATGAATCGATGCTTAATACATCAAAATGACATGCATGAGAGTAAAAAAATCATTTCTCAAGTATGTTCCTTGCTTGTTGCTCACTGCTAATTATTTGACTGTGTTATCGTACAAGTTTTAGGTTGGGCACCAACTGGTGACAACTAAGAGAGGACCTACCCACTATCACCTTAGGTAGGTTTTCCCGTCACTTTAGAGGTGAGGTATTCACCTTAAGGGGGGAATCCCGGTGACCCTAGTGGGGATTGAGAAGGAAAAGGCTATGTATAAATGGATGCCCATAAAGTTCAAGTTTCTATATGGAAAAGGGAACTTGGAAATGAGTCTAGATGGTTGCTTAATGTTTCCAATGCTTTGAGTAACTCGCCAAGAGTGAATACCTAACTGAGACACAAGGAAAACCAAGTATATGATGCAATGTGTTAGGTGGAATAGAAAGTTAAGATTGTTGTCCCTAATTGCAGAAAAAACTAGTGATATATATCAACATATAAAAGATAATAAGAGCTTCAAAATAAGTGCTAAAATACTATTTAAGTAAGCAAGAGACAAGCTAGTAAAGACTAATTTAACTCAGAATGAAAGAGAAAGACTTTAGCATAAAAGTAAGGTTGAAACAAAAATCTTACTGAAGTGATATTTATCAGCCTTATGGCTGTAGAAAACCAAGCCTTATAACAGAAAATTCAACCAATGAAAATCACCTCAAACTAGCCCAAAAGGTGTGCCAGTGTTAGTAGTTTGTTAGGGAAAAGTTATAGCTAATTTCTAGGGTTAGTTTATGATGTATCTAGGGTTAGAGGGCTATATTTCTACAACCCTAATGACTGTAGGTTAGTTTTATTATAGAATCAAGTTTTAGTGGGTGAAATAAGATTCCTCAATGAGGAAAAATAACATAGGCTCAAGGAACAATATCTAAGTGAGAGAACTTCAAAACATCAACTTTTCACATTTACCAATGCAACGTTTTATTTCTCCAATGCAACGACTAATGCCTTTGATTAATGGGTTAATGGGGTGAAAAGTAAATATATAGAGCTACTACCTCCTTGGGGGTATATATCATCTTATTCCCCAAGGCAAGTAACCTAGCTAGGGTTTAAAATTAAGGGGTGTATATTTGTATACTTCCTTAGCAAACCCTTGCAAACAATAAATTCTATGCTTAAAATTATGGTGGATATAAAGTAGGGATGCATGCACTTATATTCCCTACCTAGCCTTGGCAACAATCAACCTTGAGCTTGAATTACAAATTATAGAAACAAGTAAAATACCTTACCAATCAAAATAGCAACAAGATAAACCATAACATGCCAAGATTAACCACCACAATAGCTAGACAATGACCTCCAAGAGCTAGCACATCATCATGTAGCCAATAACCAAATAAGTCACCATACCATAGCACAAGAGAACAAAAAGCTTCAAGGTAGCAAAAATTTCAGTCCTTATCTCTTCACAATGGGGGATTTATGTTTTAAAATGAGATTTCATGATCTCTATTTCTACAAAATGTCTATCACATAGTTTGTCCACTTAGAAAGGGTAAAACATAAGATAAGGGGTCAACAACCCCTATCCTACCCCTTGCAACAAAACAATTCATCTCAAAATTGACTTTTACACAAAAGAAACCCTAGAACAAGGTGATGTCACCCCTTTAGGGGATGTTTTGGCACTTTGAAGATCTCAAGTCAAAGATATCATGACAAGTATAAACCACATCTAATAAGAAAGGTACCTAAACATGTGCATCAAAACTACCTCATCAAATTAAACAAATGCTCAAAACCCTATACAATTGACCAACTTGAAGTATGGGAGGGGTGTCATAGGAGTCCTATTGGGTAAAAAAAAACCCTCAAGTAGGGGACGCTCCCAAGGATGGCCTTTCAAGGTCATCTAATGGATGATGAGGTGGAAGGGTTTTAGACTTCATAGGTCATTGATTTTCATGACATACAAGGGTTCATATTATCTCATTCATGGGTGCCTTTTGTTGGTGTCTAAAGATGTCTTAAAAACAACCTTAGTTTAACATTAATTTATCAACCCGGAGATTCATATTTTATCTCAAGAATATCTGCAAAGACTATGCAGGTAGCCTAAAATCATGTAGCTAAACCAAAACTGAGTTTATCAACAATCGAGTTCCTCAAACGTTCACCAAAGATTCTAAGAACTAACTAGAATTGAAATCTGATTACTAAGATGCTGTGAAATGGAAAGGAACTAATTAATCTATTGAATTCACTTAACTAGAAAGAAGTAATTGAATCTAACTAAGGACTTGCAAAATTAACTATCAATTATGAATTCTGATTACTGGAAAGGAAATGAAGAATTACTCTATCTGTAGAAAGAAACAACAATTATAATCTAATCGAAAGGGAAAACTAATGTAACTTTGTTGAAAGGAATAACTATTGTAACTTGAACTGAAAGGAACAACTATTGTAACTTGAACCGAAAGGAACAACAATCGTAAATCTAAGAAAAGGAATAGCGCAAATGAAAATGTGAGGAACTGTCAAGCAATAACTTCAGAAATGGAAATCATAACAACAATCATTAATAACTAATCAAAATGTCTGTCTTTTATCTGCAAACAATCATAAGATCATTAACACACTTATGCATTTATCCTTGGCTATTGTAAAAGAGATTTGAATCACAAAATGGAAATCAAACTTCGAATTGATACAATTACAGAACGAGACAGTAGCTCCTTCAGACTGGGCCCTCAGTCTTCAGAAGTACTGCTATGAGAAAATCAGAACACAGGGATGATAAAAACACTCAAAAATTTCATTGATTCCTTGGCTGGTAAAACATTTACAAAAACTACTTTGCAGAACAGTTTTGAATCTAATTACTTGAATGCATTTTTTTCTTTGTTTTTTTGGATCTATTACCCACTTATATATTACAATCATTTGGGTAAATCAAGCTATCCTGAGGATCGAAAGATCCTCAGGATTGCTTTACTATTATAAAATTACAATATAGCAAATATATTATCTTCAAACTGCTTTGCGCCTAAAAAGTCTTCAACCTTCAATAGCTTGCGCATAGCCAAAATCTCTTTGGTTATCTTTGGCAATTATTTATCCAATTCTGTAACAAAATCAAACCATTCCATTCATAAATTAGAATCTATTTAATAAAAATTTAATAAAAACCCTAAGAGACATATTAATCATATTCTTTCCTATCTATCCCTAACTATCTAAAGAATCAATCAAAATCATATCATAAACTGTGGGAAAAGGGAAGATATTTATACCTTTTTCGTAACCCAACGTACCCCCCATATTACCTTCTTGCATGTCCTCATGCAAGCTAGAGTCTTTCATGTAAACCAGTTATACTGTAGGGAGGAAAAGTTGGTTCACCAGGTCTCCTGAAACCATGGCTTCTTTTGATTTCATCAAAAGAAGCTTCCTATCTCTTTTTATTAATTTGAAAATCCTTCTGGTAAACTTCTGGAGGAAACCAGAGGAGAGGGGGGTTATACCAACATCCCATCCAAGTAGGTCCTTCCTCCTAGAGTAGTCTAGCATATCTTTCTACTCTGAAGGTTGATGCGAATAAATTTCTATATTCAAAGGGCTCTCTACTTTTAACCTCATCAGAGGATACATCCCATCTTAGCTTGGAAGCAACAAGAGATTCTTATTTGAATTTCCTGTTGGTGTTGGACCAATGCTTGCTGTGCTTGTGTAAGTTTTTCTTTTAGTCTATCGATGATGATACTCTGTGCCTGAGATTGAGATGTTTGGTGTTCTTCCATAACACTCATCTCATCCCTGGATTGAATCAATGCTTGCTAGGCTTGTTCCAATTCTTCTTTTAGCTCATGAATGAGGGCACCCTGTGCCCAAGACTGGGATGTTTGATATTCATTCATTTCTTCTCTGGAGCGAGTTAATGCTTGTTGGGTTTTTTCAAGCTCTGCTTCCAGTCTATTCATGATAGTACTCTGTTCCTGAAACTGCTCTGTTATCATCAGTAATTCGCCTCTATTTTGAGTCGGAGTTTTCTGTGACTGCAATAGTTCTTCTTCCAGTCTCCTAATAGTAGCATTTTGCTCAAAAAGTTGAGCCGTTTCCTCTAAAACCAGAGTATCTGTCTGTATCTCATTATCAACAATCTCTTATGTTTCTACAAGAATTACATCTTCATCCTGAACTGTTGTTTCTTCTACCATTAATTTCTTAGAATCTGTCTGTATTCCTATAGAATTTGTACTAGCTGCTTTCTTAGGAAGAGGGTTTCTTCCTTGGATTCTTCCCTTTTTGTTTTTCTTTCTCCTGTGGATCTTGTCTGCTAGTTCCAACTGTTTCCTCAATTCCTTGATAATCTCCTTGAGCTTTCCCACTTTATGCTTTACTCTTACAACCCTCTTAGCCTTCTTCTTCAACACTTTGTTTTCTTTCTTTAATTTCCTAATTTGTTTTTGGCTTTTGGCTGATTTCTGTCTATGGGGGATCTCGAGATCTTCTTCATTTCGTTCAGCAGATGCTTGTCCCTCTGTTTCTTCCAAGTGCTCTGTCTTTTCAAGGGGGTTTATTTCTTCAAAAATAAATTCCTCCTGTGTCGTGTCATATGGAAAGGACATTTCAGTGTCAGGAAAGTCTTCAACAAGTTTTGAAGAGGAGCCTGGTTTTGGTTCTTTTTCCAGATTATGTTCATCTCTGTCAGTTGAGGTACCTAAGTTCCCTAATACCTGAGCCATTTCTATCTCATAACTCTTAAAAAAGTGTTTTGTTAGGTGATTTGATGCAAGTTGGGTGTCTCCTTGATTATCCTTTTGTGTTGTCTGCCCTGCTTGGTCAATATCTTGAACATTTTCCTGTAAAGGCTATTCCATGACATTATGAAGTTCTTCAGGGTGCTATGTTGCATCCTGAACTGCTTTAGTGGTTTCCTGGATTTGTTTGCTTCTCTTCCTTGTCCTAGGGGGGATCTAAGAGGAACCATTGTTCTCTTCTTTCTTTTTGTTATTGCCCATGTCTGTGAGGTCTGGGCCTCAATAATTTGAGCAGGGTCTACTTCAACTTCAGTTTGGGGCACTGGAGTTTCTCTTTGGGTGGTAGTTTCTTGCTCCAATTGTGGAGGTCTACTGGCCTCAATGATTTGAGCAGGTTCTGCTTCAATTTCAGTCTGAGGTGGTGAAAAATTGCCCTCAATGGTTTGAGCAGGTTCTGGTTCAACTTCAATCTGAGGTGGTGAAATATTTCCCTCACTGGTTTGGGCAGGTTTTGGTTCAACTTCAATCTAAGGTGGTGAAATATTGCCCTCAATGGTTTGGGTAGGTTCTAGTTCAACTTCAGTCTGAAGTGGTGAAATTTCCCTTTTGGTGGTGGTCGCTTGCTCCAATTGTGGAAGTCTATTTCCCTCAATCAAAGTTTCCCAAGTCAACTGAGTTTGACTCAGTGCTTTATCCACTATCAATTTAACTAGCTTGTGATGGCTAATAACAGTAACAGGATCTTTGGACTTTTGTGTCCTTAAAGCGACTTCATGTAAGACAGTATCTAGGAAGAAAGGAAGGTTAAGTACTAATCATTGCTTCAAGGATGCCAACAATTTAAGATGGCGTGGACGAATTACATCGTACCGTCCATCACAGGTGATGTAGCGCTGAACTATCCTCACCAATTCCTTCCACGGTTCATTGAGGGTACTGGGATCAAGTCCCTTGCCTTTTTTGTCTAGTTCTTCCTCTGGTTCTGTGAAATATTCCACGACTTCCCTCAGCTTCGTGTATTTCCCTGTCCATTGATTGCCTGTGTTAGAGAGGCCTGTGACCTCTGCTATGATTTTCGAGGTAACTGGTATTCATATACCCTGCACCGTAGAGATTTCTCCTTGCAGGTTTTGAAAGAATTCCAGTGTGACATTTGTGTCATCTCCTTGCAAGTGGTTGAAGTATTCGGTCCACCCTAGGTGATGTAATATTTCTCTTGCCTTTTCTATAACTCGGAGTAATGCTGGCTCACTTATGCCACCCATATTTCTATGAGAAAGAAAGAATGACTATCGTTCCTGTTTATGAATTTGGTTAGACCAGCTTTGGAGAAGCAAATACCAGAAATGGAAAATATCAGCGACAAAAAATGTATAAAGACGTGGGTTTTGTATTTATTACAATCATTACAGCTAGTCAGGAAGTGTGCCAAACATCCCCCTCATTAATGTAGAGGTCGTCCTTGACCATCAGTGTAGGCGGAAGCAATGAGTGTGGTTATTTCAGGTGAGAGGTAATGATATCATTGCCGCCATCAATAGAGCTAATCAAATATAATTTCCAAAAAGACACATGCCACCAAAAAGAATTTAAATGATAGTCATTTGATGTGTGGAATTTATAAAGTAATTACACCTATGTGCAAAAAATAATTTATGGAGAAATCAATCAAAAATAAGTTAAATCTGTTCATTTTTTTTTTAAATAATCCACATAACATAATATTGTTACTTTTCTCGGTGATTGAGTATAACTGATATGATAGCCTCATCATTTTTTTTTTGAGTAAAGGAGATCTAGAGACACACATAAACTTGGTATTTTGAGATAATCGTCCATACCATAGGCATAGCCACTGCTGCTGGCAGGGTTGCCTTTTAACCCTTAGACAAGCCTGTATTCTTAATACACATGCGAATCATCTTTTTCAAAAAGACCATTATCCTGGTTTGGTAGCCAGATGATGATAATGCCACTCACTAGATTATAACTTAAGTGAACAAGCGAGCTCCTGATGAGACCTCTTGTACTTTGACAAAAGAATATGTCAAAAGACATTGCCTTGGTGTGGTAGCTATAGTGGGAATGTCACTTAGGTTAGTATCCTATGATCGTGGTAGGTTGGCTTGTGATGAGACCCCCCGTTCTTTATGAATTTTTTTTTTGTTGTGTATTTTTATTTATTTGTATTTTCTCTTAATATTTGAATTGCCTTTTCCCAAAAAGACCATTATCCTGGTTTGGTGGCCAGATGATGATAATGCCACTCACTAGATTATAACTTAAGTGAACAAGCCAGCTCATGATGAGACCTCTTGTCCTTTGGCAAAAGAAAATGTCAAAGGCCATTACCCTGGTGTGGTAGCCATAATGGGAATGTCACTTAGGTTAGTATCCTATGATCGTTGTAGGTTGGCTCGTGATGAGACCCCCTGTTCTTTATGGGGAAATTTTATTGTATATATATATATATATATATATTGTTTGTTTGTTTGTTAAGGGAGGCTCATCTAATCCTTAAGAGTAAGAGATGGTATAAGGAAGTGTAAATATGCCAAGTAAAAGTGTGTTGAAGATTCCTTATAATATAGAGGCAAAATATCATTCAGTATATTTGTATATATAAGGGAAAGAAACAACTTATGGTGGTGATTGATTATGAACAAGTTTTAAGATATGTCAGAGAGATTATTCCATGATTTTTTTTTTTGTTAAGGTGTGAGGGACCATCCACAAAATAATGACAAATCATTGTGATGACGATTAGAAACAGTGCTGGTGAAAATTAATTGATGAAAGTCGCACTTCCGGAGGAATAGCTAGAGTTTGAATGATAAATAAGGGAACTGTAATCACGCGAAAAAAAAGAACAGCAGTTGTTCCATTCAAAAAGGAAACAACGGGCACGCGAAAAAGGGAACAATAATTGTTCCATTCAAAAAGGAAACAACGGGTGCACGAAAAAGGGAACAACAGTTGTTCCATTCAAAAGGGAAACAATGGGCATGCGAAAAAGGGAACAACAATTGTTCGATTCAAAAAGGAAACAACGGGGGCGCGAAAAAGGGAACATCAGTTATTCCATTCAAAAAGGAACAACAGGCGTGCAAGAAAGGAACAACATTTGTTTCATTCAAAAAGGAACAATAGGCGCACGAGAAAGGAACAACAATTGTTCCGTTCAAAAGGGAAACAACGGGCGCGCGAAAAAGGGAACAAAAGTTGTTCCATTCAAAATGGAAACAACAGGCGCGCGAAAAATGGAACAACCGTTGTTCCATTCAAAAGGGAAACAACGAGCGCGTGAAAAAGGGAACAACCGTTGTTCCATTCAAAAGGGAAACAACGGGCGCACGAAAAAAGGACAACAGTTGTTCCATTAAAAAAGGAACATCATCGTCATGAACATGTAATAGACAGAGTTCGTATGATGAAACAAAACAGGAGTATGGAACAGAAAAAGGTGCTAATTGTAATTATCTGTCCTGATTTTTGTTTCCTAGATGAATTTTTATAAAACAAACGAAAAAACTAAGCGCTCAGTTGGAAAACTATGTACAATATAAACAGAATGCATCATTTATGGAGTTGGAGTGGTTGGGTTACCTTCCCAGCCAACCAAAATCTGCACCGTAGGGTCTTTACTTACTTCTTGATAGAAAGAATCTTTTGAAGGTGGTTGGTGGTAAAGTCGCTGACGGTGTCCATTGACCAGAAAGAGTGATCCAGACCCATCGATGGTTCTCAAAGTAATCATGCCATTATCATGGACTTCATTAATTTCATATGGCCCTAGCCATCGTGTCTGTAATTTCCCAGGAAAGTCCTAAAATTTGGAATCATAGAGGAGCGCCCAGTCGCCTTTCTTGAATGATTTCTTCTTGATATGCTTGTCGTGCCAGGTTTCTCTCTATCGCTGGATAACAGCTATGTACTCCACAACAGACAAGCGTGCTTCATCCAATTCGTTGAGTTGCTAAAGGCGTTGTTTATATGCTTCTGTAAGATTTAGTCCAATTTCTTGGGCCATTCTTAGGGTCTTGATCTCGAATTATATTGGGAAGATGGGTTCTTTTCCATATATTAGATGGTAAGGAGAGTAGCCAGTGGTGTTACACTAGGTTTTACAATAAGACCATAAGGAATTTTGGAGCTCGGTAGCCCAATTCTATCAGTTTGTTGAGACAAGCTTCATCAGAATTGCCTCTAGGACCTTATTGGTGCTTTCTACCTACCCATTTGCTTGTGGGTGGTATGGAGAAGTAACTCTATGCTTGATGTGATAGCTGGCCAGGGTGGCTGTGATTCTATGGCCTGTAAGTTGTGACCCTCCATCAATAATTATTTCTCTAGGTAGTCCATACCGTACAAACAATTTGAAAATGAATTTGATGACTACTTCTTCTGTTGCATTTGGTAAAGCTTCCGCCTCTACCCATTTAGTCATGTAATCCATTGCAATGAGAATATAGGCCTTTTTATTTGACTTTGGATTAAAGGGGCCGACAAAGTCTAGCAGCCATCTTTCAAATAGTTCTACAACTAGTTTTGTTTTCAATGGCATTTCATCAGCCTGACCTGGTTTCCCCATCCGCTGACAGTTGTCGCATATCTGGACGTATTTCTTGGCATCTATGAATATTGAGGGCCAATAATATCCCATCTGTAAGATTTTGTGTCCAGTCCTGCGGTCCATAAAATGCCCCCCACAGGGCTCATCATGTCCTGCTTTCAGTATGTCATAGATTTCATCCTCTTGTACTAATCGCCGGATCTGGAGATCAACTCTTGTGTGGAAAAGGTATCCATTGATCCAAGTGAATCGTGCACTATGCTCGATGATCAGTCATCTTTCCCTCGATGATAAATGTGTCGGTAATCTTCCCACTGCTAGATAGTTTTCTACATCAACGTACCAAGGTGGTTTTGTGTCGACAACAAACAGATGCTCATCCGGGAATTGATCCTCAGTTGTTAATGAATCGTCTATTTTTGGGAATCGGGACAGGAATTCTGCGACAAGATTTTCTCTCCCAAGTCGATCTTTGATGGTAATATCAAATTCCTACAATAATAACAACCATCTAGTGACCCGTCCATTAGTAATTGGTTTATTAGCTAGATATCTAATGGTAGAATGATCTGTATACAAGATAACTGGATAGCCTGTTATATAATGATGAAATTTCTTGATGGCATGTATAACGGCTAAGAAATCTTTATCTATTATTGTATAATGAAGTTCGACTGGAGTTAGATTCTTGTTAATAAAATAAATGGCATAGGGTTTCTTTTTTTCTTCCTGTCCCAGAACAACGCCTATGGCAATGTCTAAGGCATCGGTGGAAATTTGAAATGGTATTTTCCAATTAGGTCCTCTCAACAATGGCACTGTTGAGATCAATTTCTCGGGTTCTGCAAAAGCCACATCGCATTTATCAGACCATTGGAATTCTACATTTCCTGTCAAAGCATGTAAAGGCGCATCGATTTTTGAAAAATTTGGCATAAATATGTGATAGTATCCTGAAGCACCAAGAAAACTACATACCTCAGTTTGTGTGTGTGGAGTAGGTAGATTGAGAATTACCTCAATTTTTGTTGGATCTACTCTAATTCCATCTGCAAAAATGTAATGCCTTAATACCACACCTTCTGTCATCATCATGTGACATTTTTCGTGGCTTAAGAATAACCTGGTAGCGATGCACCATTCTAATATCTTCTCCAGATTAGTCAAGGCTTGATCAAAGTCATCGCCATACGGAGTAAAATAATCCATGTATTCTTCAAGCCCTTCACTAATCATATCATTGAATATGCTCAGAATGGCCCTTTGGAATGTAGCTGGAGCGTTACAGAGTCCGAAGGGAAATACTTTGTAGGAAAAGGTACCCCAGGGACATGTGAATGTCATTTTATTATGATCTTATAGGGTAATCTGGATCTGATTGTAGCCACTGAAACCATCTAGGAAAGAGAAGAATTTCTTCCCTACCAAGGTATCCAGGACCTGATCAATGAAAGGTAATGGAAAATGATCTTTTTGAGTAGCTTTGTTTAGTTCCCTGTAATCAACGCAGATTCGCTACTTCCCATTTTTCTTTGGAACGATGACTAATGGGGAAACCCGTCGACTATCTGAGATAGGGTATATAAAATCTGCGTCCAATATATTTTGTATCTCTTCTTTAAAAATATCTCTGAGGTGGGGGTTTAGTATTCTTTGTAGTTGTCGGATAGGTCGGGAGTCTTTCTCAATATAAATTTGGTGTGTGCAGAGTTGTGGATCAATACCTTTCATATCAGAGTACTCCTAGGCAAAATCTTGCTGGTATTTAGAGAGAGTTTGGATTAGATTTTGTTGTTGTTTCTCTTCTAGGTTGGCATTAATGTTCAAAGAATTACCTGGTGCGATCTCAATAGATTTTCTGTTGTGAATAGCAGTAGTCGGAATTTGTTGTTCCATTAAGTCTTCTAGCGGGTCTCCCTGTGCTTCACAGTCTAGAACAACTTGGAGCATCTGGCATGTTGGGTTACTTATGGTGGTTGGATTGTTAATAAACCCATTGATTACATCATCTTCTAGTTGATTTTTGTTCTTGAGGGCTTCTTCCATCGTTAGTGGGGCACGCAGATTCTTCTTAGGATATCGTGGTGGTGGTAATTGTAGGTGTACAATCGTTGGACTAGGTTTGGCTGGAGGATATAAGATAAGATTCCTTGTAACCCCTCCTCTAGAAATTGTCATTGTACTCGATCGATAGCCTATGTATGCATCAGCTGTCATGAGCCATGGTCTACCCAATATCAATGGATTCCCTTCAAGTCCACTTTTTGGGTTGATGATGAGAAAATCTGCGGGATATTCCTAAGAATCAACTTAAATGGCTATATCATGTAGTGTGCCGAGTGGTTTGACCACTAATCAATCGGCCAATTGCCACATAATCGGGGTTGGGTTGAAAGAGTGAAGACCCAGGGCATTGCAGGTTTCCATAGTTAGAATATTGATGGCCGCCCCCAAATCAACTAAGGTATTTGGAAAGGAACAACCCTGAATCTGCATTGTTACTATGGGGTTCCTCGGATTTTCATATTTAACTGGTGTTTCTCTACCCAAAATTAGATCAGATAAGGCTCCCACTACATGCACTGTTGATGATGCATTTTTGATTTTTCTGACGGGCTTCCTCCCACATAGCTCCTTGATTGTCTTTGCGTAGATCGGTATGTCTTGTAGGGCTTGTAGGAGTGGAATTTTGATGTATAAATTCCCGAGTTCCCCTACAATGTTGAAGTCAGGATATACGGTGGGTTTCACTATCATCAATATTTCAGGGAATGGAGGGGAGGGAATTGCATCCTTATCAGAGTCTTGTGATTCGACTGTGTCCCTCCCTTGCCTGATTTCTTCTGTTATTACCACAGTCGAGGGTGTTACTGCTGGTTGTTTTTCATTCCCCTATTCTTGGGGAACGTCATTTTGTTCGGGAGAGATGATGCACCCTAATCTTAACCTAAGTTCATTGCACCCTACTGAATTGATTTTCCCTTCTCCACTTTCCATAATCTGGACGAACTGAGCTGGCCTATTATTGGGATTCGGGTGGGGTTGGGAAGATAATTGAGGGTGAAATTGTGATTGGGGAAATGGGAGTGGAGTTTGTAACGAAGGTTGGGCTTGATAGGTCATCCCCATGGGTTGGTTATTCATCCCCATGGGGCGCTGCCAGTTCTTCTTCCAATTTGGGTTTTGGACAGTCAGGTTAGGCCATTGTGGAGGGTAGGTATTATTTGAATTTTGCCAGGATGGGGTGGTGTATTGTGAATTTGGCCAATTGGAACTTATGGTTGGTTGATTTTTCCAGTTGGAGCTTGTGGCAGACTGGTTTTTCCAAGTGGGGATTGTAGGTGGGTATTGCTGGGGTTGCCAGTTCTGATTAGTAAATGGCTGGCCCTGCCATGTGCTGCCAACATTTTGCTATTGATTATACTGTCTAGGATTCTGCTATTGATTGTACTGTCCAGGAAAGAAAGAGGAAGGGTCCTGAAATGTATTTTGAGTTCAGAACTGCCACTGACGGTGCTGAGCCATCATATATAATGGTTTTGTTTCCTCTTCTGCCTCTTTGAATACAAATTTCAATCCAGGGAGTGATGGGAATTCTTATGTGTCATGATCCTTGGTGCAAATAGCACAGACCCAAACTATATCCAAGGGGCATTCTCTTGGACCGTGTTTCTTTCTGCACCTGTGGAAAAATATAGCCAAGGTATGTTCTGCCTCTACCTTTTTCTGTTTGCCTTGCAATACATCCAATTGTGTAGTTAGAGAGCTCAAAATATCTATTTTAAATTTTTATAGGAGATTACCGACTTCAGCTCGCGTGACACCCTCGCTGGAGATATTGTACTTCCTGACCTGGTCTGTGTACTTCCTAGTGAGCACCCGATACACAATAAAACAATATCTTCATAAGTTTCCTGATAAATGTCACCTTTCCCCATTAAATTCAATGTTTCTACCCATTAATCTCTCATGCCTTTGATCAAAGTTTCTTTGAGTACTGGACCTGGTAATGTACCATAGGGTGATCTTTGCAAATTATATTGAAATCTTTCGATATATTCTTCTAATGATTCATTTTCTTTCGTAGTCATTTGAAAGATTTCATCTTTTAGGTCTATGGTTCTGCAATAATCCTGATATTTTAACAAGAAGGTTTGTTTCATCTGGTCCCATGAATTGATGGTTCCACCTCCCAATCCCATGAACTAGCATAGGGCTGCTCCCTTCAAGGTAGAGGGGAATAGTTTTAATTTTTGGGGTTCAGAGGTGTAGTCATACCCTCTACATAGGACATCAAATTCAAATATGAATGCATCTGGGTCTTCTAAAATCAATCCATGGAAGGTTGGTAGGTTTTGTAAGGGGATTGCTTTCATGGGGGCATTGGAAATTGGATCAACTATTGGTCACTCTAGCGTGGAGGTCTGGGGTTGTTGATGATTTGCTTGTGCCATTTGCTCGAAAATGTGCCAAAAATTTTCAGGAGGTTCTTGATCCTGGTATTCTATTTGAAATTGTTGATTATTTGGTCTTCCAAGGAATTTGACTACACTCCCTTTATATAGGATTTCAGATATGCCTTCTTCTTTTGTAGGAGACTCGGGATTAGGTGGTGGTGGTGGTGGGTATGCCTTGGCAACCCCACTAGTTTCTCCTATTCCCTCCTCCAGATTATTAGAGCTTCCCTCTTCTAAGGGGTTGAGCGGTGGGAGATCTGTATTTTAAAAAATTTGCTAGGTCCCTTCAGATTTGCTATGAATCTCAGCGTGGGTTGTAGTTGGTGAAACTACTACCTGAGGGAGTGAAGCTTGACACAGGAAAAGAACTATGCTCCAGGTTCCAGGTTTGATTCCCAGATTGCTGTTTCATTTTTTAACGAGCTTGCTACAGAGAGGAAAACTATGCTCATGGCCTCTGTTTCATTTTTTAACGAGCTTGCCACAGAGAAGAGAAATTATGCTCCAGAAATTAACGAGCTTGCCACAGAGGGATACCATATGTAGACGATGGATCATTTTCATCTTCACTCAGAAAATAACTGCTCCATGTAGGCTCAGAAAGGATAAGAGATCCCAAGAAGAACTGTTGGCTTCCCAAACAAGGGGAAGTGGGGTAAGGCACAACCTCATGTCTAGAGAAAAACTCCTCCCTCGGATTTAGGAAACATCGTTTCTTTATCTGCAAATCTCTACCAAAAGTCTCAATATGAAAGTACTTTCTTTTGGTAGTGTGGACTTTGGAGTGCCCCAGGTTGGACATGACCTGGTGTCTATCAAAATCTGATCACAACGACTGGAAATCATCATAGAAAAATATGCATCCCCAAAAGGGTACATATCAAGGAATGACTGAAGATAAACCTGAGTATGTTGCAATAAGTCATCCTCTAAGGGGCAGAACAAATATGTAATCTTATCATCGCTAGGCTTCCAAACATTTGAATCATATATGCATGGAGACCATTCCTCTGAATATGAAACTTCAACCCCCTCTACCTGAGAGCTACCCTCAACGTCATAACTATGATCTCTATCAATAGTGAAAAAAACCACATCCCATCTATGTCTCCCAACTTGTATGAAATCATCAATGTGGTTGTCAACTATATCTGAGGGTTGTTCCACAAATTTATCAGCATCATAGGAGCTGATTACTTCTTCACAAGACTGGAGAACTTCGTTTTCTTCAAAAGGGAAATCATATAACAATGTCTCGTTCAGGCGTTCTGCAAGAGAAACTTGAAAGAGATCCTTTTGGAAGTTTTCTTTATTTCCAAAGTCATGGAACAAAGCATCAACAATGTTTTCAAAAGGATTATAATTCATCATGTTCTCTTCTTGATGTGCAGGAGAAGCAGAGGTATGGATGTCCTCATCAAGTGGGAGGGTAGATAATTCATCTTCATCATATGTCTCATCCAGATATTTTTCATCAAGATCTTCTTCAATAATTTCTTCATCCTCATCTATAGGAAAACCTTCTCTGCAAAGAACATCTTTGAGCTCTTGGAAAGTGTCTTGCAAATTTTGGGTAGCTAGCCAATAGTTCTTGAGGAATTTTTCAATGAGCTTGGTAGAAGAAGTGATTCTCTTTGGATTACATGAATGTACAAGAAAATTCCTTTGAATTGATTCCAGTGAAAATACAAAACAAATTATTAGCACATCCTCATGTAGTACATCTAGGATCGAAGCATACTTCATATAATTGACAACATGGCTGAATGCTAGAGCTGGATCACCATTAAATTTAGGGAAACTTTCCCTCCACTCCAGGGATAAATGATTTGGATATCCAGGGATATCCTGAACATTAAAGGAGGGATAAACCTTATGGAATTCCCATGACAAGTCTCGTGATGCCATGGTTCCATGTTAAGGTCCTAACCCGCACATAGGTAGATTAATGTATTCGGATGTAATAAAGGTCAATATTAATAAGACCTTTCAATAAAATAGAATAAGGCGGATGTAAGAAGACCT
>JZKD02S1645260.1:518317-544905 GCA_000966675.3 Picea glauca
CAGAGCGCTGCTCGATTGGAGGTTTCCCCCTCGAAGAGGCCTGTGAACATTGCTATCTGAATCAAGTGCTATTTCTGTTCAAGTGCTATTTCTGTTGCTGTTTCGTATATCATTTCTGTGTATTGTGAAGATTATGATGGATATTTCACTGTTATTCTGTTATTTCTAGCATTTCATTTCTGTTCTGCATATTTTATATATCTGGTATCTTGCATTCCATTACTTAGGGTAATACCTCAATGGAGTCACAGATGAGCTCAAGGCTCATCAAAGGGTGGACAAGGATAAGGTGGGTTCTTGGAAGGTGGAGTCACCATATGAACCTCAAGAAGATATCATCAAGGGTGGAAAGGGAACATTCCTTGGGTGGAGTTTCCAAGCAATCTAGGGAAAATTCTTTGGGATAGCTTGCCAAAGTGTCGTTAGGGTTCAGAAAAGGATTCAAAATCCTCCCCATCAATGAAACCAAAATGTTATCGCACAAATTGTAGGTTGGGCACATAATGACGACAACTAAGAGAGGACCTACCCACTTTCAAATTAGGTAGGTGTTCCTGTCACTTTAGAGGTGAGGTATTGAGACAAAAAAGTAGATGTATGAATGGATTCCCCTAAAGGTCAATTTTCTATATGGAAAAAGGAACTTGGAAATAATTCTAGAGGGTTTCTTAAGGTTTCCAATGCTTTGATTAACCTTCCAAGAGTGAATACCTACTCGAGACACAAGGAAAACCAAGTATATGATGCAATATGTTAGGTGCACAAGCAAGTTAATATTGATTTCCCTAATTGAAACAACAATAAATGATATATATCATCATATAAAATATAATAATATCTGAAAAATAAGTGTTAAAAATCTATTTAAGTAAGCAAGAGTCAAGCTAGTAAATACCAATTTAACTCAAGAATGAAAGAGAAAGACTTTAGCTTAAAAGCAAGGTTGCAAAAAAAAGATTAATGTAGTGATATTTATCAGCCTTATGGATTTATAAAACCAAGCCTTATAACATAAAATTAAACCAATGAAAATCACCTCAAACTAGCCCAAAAGGTGCACTGGGGTTAGTAGTTTGTTAGGGAAAAGTTATAGCTATGTTTTAGAGTTAGTTTCGAAGTTATCTAGGGTTAGAGGGTTATATTTATGCAGCCCTAATGGTTGTAGGTTAGTTTTATTATAGAATAAAATTTTAGTGGGTGAAAGAGGATGCCTCAATGAGGTAAAATAGACTAGGGCTCAAGGAACAATATCCAAGTGAGAACTTCAAAACATCAACTTTTCATGTTTACCAATGCAACGCTTTATTTCTCCAATGCAACAACTAGTTCCTTTGATTAATGGATTAATGGGGTAAAAATTAAAGAGCTAGAGCTACTACCTACTTGGGGGTATAAATCCTCTTATTCCCCAAGGAAATTAACCTAGCTAGGGTTTAAAACTAAGGGGCGTATATCCTTATACTTCCTTAGCAAACCCTTGCAAAAAATAAGTTTTATGCTTAAAATTATGGTGGAGATAAAGTAGGGGTGTATGCACTTATACTCCCCACCTATGCTTAACAACAATCAACCTTTAGCTTGAATTAAAAATGATAGAAACAATTAAAATACCTTACCAATCCAAATAACAACAAGAGAAATCATAACATGCCAAGATAAACCACCACAATAGCTAGAAAAAGACCTCCAAGATCTAGTGCATCATCTTCATGTAGCCAATAACAAAATAAGACACCATACCATATCACAAGAGAACAAAAATATTTAAGGTAGAAACAATTTCAGTCCTTAGCTCTTCACAATGGGATAGTTATGTTTTAAAATGAGATTTCGTGATCTCTATTTATACAAAATGTATGTCACATAAATTTTCCACTTAGCAAGGGTAAAACATAAGATAAGGGGTCAAAAACCCTTATCTTACCCCTTGCAACAAAAAAAATAATCTTAAAATTCACTTTTACACAAAAGAAACCCTAGAACAAGGTGACTTCACCCCTTTATGACATGTTTTGGCAATTTGAAGAAGTCGTTGGGGTAGTAGGTGCATGGCTAGACCTACAAAGGCCACTTGTCACTCATCCATGTAATTTCTAGATGGCATTCATGCCTCCTTCCTTCAAAACGTGCCACATGTCATCAAACAACACCTTCACCACCAAACCCTAGCCCTCTAGGTGACGTCAAGCCTCCATAAGTGACATTTTTCCTCTCATAGGAATGAGTTGAAGGCCATTGTCCTGGCGTGGTGTCCAGATAATGATAGTGTCACTCACAAATACCTTGAGGAAATGAGAAAGTTGGCTCATGATGAGACCACCTTTCTCTCAGTTATGTAATTGAGATCCACTACCCTGGCTTGGTGACCAAATGATGGTGATGTCATACCACTAGATACCCATGATCATGACAGGTCAGCTCGTGATGAGACCTTATATCCTCCAACTAACTGCTTAAGCATTCATTATCATTTATTTTGTAGGTCCCCATTTTTCTTACAGATAAGCATCTCATTGATTTCTCGAGGGATCCTTGGTTGAAGCATCTAGAAGGTTTATATATAGGATTTAATATTTTTATCCAACAACAATTCCTCTTGGACCTTAGCCCCTTCTTCCCATGAAATGAGGTACATTCCCTTCTTGGGTCACTAAAGTCAAAGGCCCTAGAATAGGAAAATATGATGGGAGTGTAATGAGTGGAAAGTGGTAAGTATGGTCAAGAATGCTACGATAACCCCTCAAGTTACCCCAAGTCACAAACCTTTCCCAAATGTTGGCAACTTACTAGGAAAGTTATGACACTCACCAAGGTGAAACAGGGTCAAAGGCATAATGTCCAAGAAGGTTATCTATAATCAAAATTATCTCAAATACAACATGCTTAAATGCCATAAATATTAGGGTGATTACCTGTCACAATACATGACTTGTACCACATGGAGCAAGACCCATATACCTTCCAGAGGTTATCTGATCAAGTGGACACTATTGGTCATGTAGTCTCTTGACACTCGATATTTTCAACTTGATAGCCTTGAGACATGATCTCCTTATATATCCCACAAAATGGGGATAACATCTAGCTCCTACTTGGGGACATGTTCTCTCCATAGAGTGCATGAGAACCACAACATATCCTAGTAGACCTGTGTTTATACTGAAACAAAAACCACCAAATATAGGGTGTTTCTATCACCCTTCATCCATATACATCAAAACCAAAATGGAAACTAATCTAGAAAAAAAACTTTTAGCATTTTCTCAAAAATTTCTAACTAAGCATGAAATCAATATGCAAGTAGAGAAAAATGAAATATGAAATGCATCTAAACTAATATTACCAATCAATATGAAAATGCAAGGAAATCAAGATGACCTAAATACTTACATGTGGCATTAGGGCCCTAAATATCGAGCGATAGGTGATGTCAGTTGAAGTCATACAAATCGTGCAATCAGTCTATCATCTCATCAAAGTATCTCCCCCTATGATTGATTATGTAAAACAACAAATATAAGTCAAGCACATAATTATCATGAGCATATATATATATATATATATATATATATATATCGTGAAATGAAACTCATGGAGATGGTTGGGAGGGAGGAAATCAGGTTGGATAGAGAAACCATCATGCTGATCATCCCACCTAGAAGTGTAGCCACAATCCTGATCAATCCATCTCTGAAGAGGGCTACCATATGTAGACGATGGCTCATCTTCATCTTCACTCAGAAAATCATTGCTCCTTGTAGGACGAGAAAGGATAAGAGATCCCAAGAAGACATGTTCATTTCCCAAACGAGGGGAAGTGGGGTAAGGCACAACCTCATTTCTAGAGAAAAATGCATCCCTATTATTTAGGAAATGTCATTTCTTTATCTGCAAATCCCCACCACAAGTCTCAATATGAAAGTACTTTCCTTTGGTAGTGTGGACTTCAAAGTGCCCAAGCTGGCCATGACATGGTGTCGATCAAAATCTGAGAAAAAGGATTGAAAATCCTCATAGAACAAATCTACATCCCCAAAAGGGTACATATCAAGGGATGACTGAATATCAACCTGAGTATGTCTTGATAAGTCATCCTCGAAGGGGAAGAACAAATTTGTAACCATAGCATCGCTAGGCTGCCAAACATCTGAATCATACATGCATGGAGACCAGTCCTTTGAAGATGACACTTCAACTCCCTCTACCTGAGATCTACCCTCAACATCATAAATGGGATCTCTATCAATAATGAAGCAAACCACATCCCATCTACGTCTCTCAACCTGTATGAAATCATCAATGTGGTTTTCAATTATATGCAAGGGTTGTTCCATGAATTTATCAGCATCATAGGAGGTGATTTCTTCTTCACAAGACTTGAGAACTTCATTTTCTTCAAAAGGGAAATCAGATAATAATGTCTCATTCATGCCTTATACAAGATAAAATTCAACGGGATGCTTTTGGAAGTTTTCTTTATTTCCAAAATCATGGAACAAAGCATCATCAAAGTTTTCAAAAGGATTATAACTCATCATGTTCTCTTCTTGATGTGTAGGAGAAGTAGAGGTATGGATGTCCTCGTCAAGTGGGAGGGTAGATACTTCATATTCATCATATGTCTCATCCTGATCTTCTTTAATATTTTATCCATCCTCATCTACAGGAAAACCTTCTATGTAAAGAACGTCTTTGAGCTCTTGGAAAGTATCTTGCAAATTCTGGGTAGCTAGTTGATAGTGCTTGAGGAATTCTTCAATGAGATTGGTAGAAGAAGGGATTCTCTTCGGATTGAATGAATGTGCAAGAAAATTCCTTTGACTTGATGCCATTTAAGATACACAATTTTTCATTATCACATCCTCATGTAGTACATCTAGGCTCAAAGCATACTTCATATAATTGACAACATGGGTGACTGCTAGAGTTGGATTGCCATTAAATGTAGGGAAACTTTCCCTCCACTCTAGAGAACAATGATTTGGATAACCAAGGATGTTGTAAACATCAAAGGAGGGAAAAACCTTATGAAATTACCATAGCAAGTTTCTTGAGGCCATGGTTCCATTACTTAGGGTAATACCTCAATGGAGTCGCCAGACGAGATCAAGGATCATCAAAGGGTGGATAGGGATAAGGTGGGTTCTTGGAAGGTGGAGTCACTAGATGAACTTCAATAAGAGATCATCAAGGGTGGAAAGGGAACTTTCCTTGGGCGGAGTCACCAAGAAATCTAGGGAAAAGGCTTTGGGATAGATTGCCAAAGTGTCATTAGGGTTCGAAAGAGGATTCAAAATCCTCCTTGACAACAACACCGAAATTTTATCACACAAGTTGTAGGTTGGGCACCAAATGGCGACAACTAAGAGAGCAGCTATCCTCTGTCACCTTAGGAAGGTGTTCACATCACTTTATAGGTGAGGTAGTCACCTCAAGGGGGGAATTTCGGTGACCCTAGTGGGGATTGAGATGGAAAAGGAGATGTATGAATGGGTGCCCATAAAGGTCAAGTTTCTAGATGGAAAAGGGAGCTTGGAAATGATTCTAGAGGGTTTCTTAAGGTTTCTGATGTTTTGAGTAACCTGATAAGAGTGAATACATGCCCGAGACACAAGGAAAACCAAGTATATGATGCAATATGTTAGGTGGAAAAGAAAGTTAAGATTTCTGTACCTAATTGCAGCAAAAGTCAATGATATATATTAGCATATAAAATATAATAAGATCTGCAAAATAAGTGCTAAAAGTATATTTAATTAAGCAAGAGACAATCTAGTAAAGACTAGTTTAACTCAAGAATGAAAGAGCAAGAATTTAGCATAAAATAAAGGTTGCAACAAATTTTTTACTGCAGTGATATTTATCATCCTTATGGTTGTAGCAAACCAAGCCTTATAACAAAAAACTAAACCAATTAAAATCACCTCAAACTAGCTCAAAAGGTGCACGAGAGTTAGTAGTTTGTTAAGGAAATGTTATAGTTAAATTCTAAGGTTAGTTTAACATTTATCTAGGGTTAGAGGGTTATATTTTTGCAGCCCTAATGGATGTAGGTTAGTTTTATTACAACATCAAGTTTTAGTGGGTGAAAGAGGATGCCTAAATGAGGAAAAATAACCTAGGTCTCAAGGAACAATATCCAAGTGAGAGAACTTCAAAACATCAACTTTTCACGTTTACCAATGCAACTTTTGATTTCCCCAATGAAATGACTAGTGGCTTTGATTAATGGGTTAATGGGGTAAAAAATAAATATATAGAGCTACTAACTCCTTGGGGGTATATATCCTATTATTCCCTAAGCCAAGTAACCTAACTAGGGTTTAAAACTAAAGGGTGTATATCCTTGTACTTCCTTAGAAAACCCTTGCAAACACTAAATTGTATGCTTAAAATTATGGTGGAGCTAAAGTAAGGGTGTATGCACTTATAATACCTACCTCACCTTAGAGGCAATCAACCTTGAGCTTGAATTAAAAATGATAGAAACAAGTAAAATACCTTACCAATCCAAATAACAACAAGATAAACCATAACATGCCAAGATAAACCACCACAATAGCTAGAAAAAGACTTCCAAGAGATAGTGCATCATCATCATGTAGCCTATAACCAAACAAGGCACCATACCATAGCACAAGAGAAAAAAAATCTTGAAGGTAGCAAAAATTTCATTCCTGAGCTATTCACAATGGGAAAGTTATGTTTTAAAATGAGATTTCATGATCTCTATTTATACAAAATGTCTATCACATAGTTTTTCCACTTAGCAAGGGTAAAACATATGATAAGGGGTCAACAACCCTTTTCTTACCCCTTGCAACAAAACAATTCATCTTAAAATTTACTTTTACACAAAAGAAACCAAAGAACAAGGTGACGTCACTCCTTTAGGGGACATTTTGGCACTTTGAAGAAGTCGTTGGGGTAGTACGTGCATGGATAGGCCTCCAAAGGCCACTTGTCACTCATATGATTCCTCTATTGATGGCATTCAAGCCTCCTCCCTTCAAAACATGACACATGTCATCAAACAACACCTTCACCACCAAACCCTAGCCCTCTAGGTGACGTCAAGCCTCCATAAGTGACATTTTTCCCCTCCTAGGAAAAACGTTTGGCATGTGAGGCATAGGTAATGTCTTCCACGTTGTCTTCTAGGCCTCCAAAGGAAACTCTCTATGATCCGATGTTCAGGCATACCACATCTAACATGTGGGATCCTTTCCCCATGGAAGCCCAAGCTAGGCTTGTTCTCCCAAAACTGACCACCAAGCAAGGTCCTGCAAAACAAAAGGGTACTTCCTCCAAAGATGTCAAGTCAAAGATATCATGACAAGTATAAAACATGTCTAATAAGCAAGGCACCTAAACATGTGCATCAAAACTACCTCATCAAATTAAACAAATGCTCAAAACCATATACAATTGACCAAGTTTAAGTATCGGTAAAACAAAACCCTCAAGTAGGGGATGCTCCCAAGGATGGCCTTTCAAGGTCATGTAAGGGATGATGAGGTGGAATGGATTTATACTTCATAGGTCGTTGAGTTTCATGAAATACAAGGGCTCATATTATCTCATTCATGGGTGCCTTTGTAGAGGGTGTGTGGCACCTTCGTTTGCAATGTATTTTTTCCAAGCCCATCTTCTTGCCATTCTTTGTTTCTTTCCTATTGTAAAGAATGAGTTGAAGGTCATTTTATTGGCATGGTGTCAAGATAATGACAATCTCACTCCCAAATACCTTGTGGAGATGAGAAGGTTGGATCTTGATGATACCCCCTTTCTCTTAGTTGTGTAACTGAGAGCCACTACCCTGGCTTGGTGACCAGATGATGGTAATATCATACCGCTATATACCCATGATCATGATAGGTCAGCTCGTGATGATACCTCCTATCCTCCAACTAAACCCTTAAGCATTAATTATCATTTATGTTGTAGGTCCCCCTTTTTCTTACAGATAAGCATCTCATTGATTTCTCAGGGAATCCTTGGGTGAAGCATATAGAAGTTTTATATATAGGATTTTATATTTTTATCCAACAACAATCCCTCTAGGCATTCAGTCCCTTCTTCCCATGAAATGAGGTACATGCCCTTCTTGGGTCACTAAAGTCAAAGGCCCTAGAAGAGGACAATATGATGGAAGTGTAATGAGCAGAAAGTGGTAAGTATGGTAGGGAATGATACGATAATTTCTCAAGGGAGCCCCAGTCACAAAACTTTCCCAAAGTTTGGCCACTTACTAGGAAATATATGACACTCACCAAGGTGAAATAGGGTCAAAGGAATAATGTCCAAGCAGGTGCTCTATAATCAAAAGTAGCTCAAACACAACATGCTTAAATTCCTTAAATATTAGGTTGATTACCTGCCACAATACATGACTTATACCACATGGAGAAAGACCCATATTCCTTCTAGAAGGTAGATGGTGTGGTGGATGCACTGAAAATGGATCAAATGTGGTGACATAGCGGACTTTTGTATGTGCAAGTGGACATTGTTGGTCATGTAGTCTCTCGACACTCCATATCTGCAAATTGAGGGCCTCGAGACATGATATCCTTAGTTATCCCACAAAATGGGGATAACTAACGATAAGATATCCCAAGAAGACTTGTTGGTTTCCCAAACAAGGGGAAGTGGGGTAAGGCACAAACTCATGTCTAGAGAAACACTCCTCCCTTGAATTTAGGAAACGTTGCTTATTTATCTGCAAATCCCCACCAAAAGTATCATTATGAAAGTACTTTCATTTGGTAGTGTGGAATTTGGAGTTCCCTAGGTTGGCCATGACCTGGTGTCTATCAAAATCTAAGCACAACAGTTTAAAATCCACATATAACAAATATACATCCCCAAAAGGGTACATATCAAGGGATGAATGAAGATCAACCCGAGTATGCTACGATAAGTCATCCTTGAAGGGGTATAAAAAATCCATAACCATATCATTTATAGGCTACCAAACATATGAATCATACATGCATGGAGACCATTCCTCTGAAGATGACACTTCAACCCCGTCTGCTTGAGAGCTAACCTCAACATCATAAATGGGATCTCTATCAATAACAAAGAAAACCACATCCTATCTATGTCTCCCAACCTATATGAAATCATCAATGTGGTTGTCAACTATATTCGAGGGTTGTTCCATGAATTTATCAGCATCATAGGAGTTGATTACTTATTCACAAGACTAGAGAACTTCATTTTCTTCAAAAGGGAAATTAGATAACAATGTCTCTTTCAGGTCGTCTGCAAGAGAAACTTCAATGAGATACTTTTGGAATTTTTCTTTATTTCCAAAGTCATGGAACAAAGAATCATCAAATTTTTCAAAAGGATTATAACTCATCATGTTCTCTTCATGGTGTGTAGGAGAAGCAGAGGTTTGGATTTCCTCATCAAGTGGGAGGGTAGATACTTCATATTCATCATATGTCTCATCTAGATCTTCTTAAATGTTGTATTCATCCTCATCTATAAGAAAACCTTCTCTAGAAATAACATCTTTGAGCTCTTGGAAAGTCTCTTGCAAATTTTGGGTAGCTAGCTGATAGTTCTTGAGGAATTCTTCAATGAGCTTGGTAGAAGAAGGGATGATCTTTAGATCACATGAATGTGCAAGATAATTCTTTTGACTTGATTCCAGTGAAGATACAAAAATTTTCATTAGCACATCCACATGTAGTACATCTAGGCTTGAAGTATACTTTGTATAATTAACGACATGGGTGACTAATAGAGATGGATCTCCATTAAATTTAGGAAAACTTTCCCTCCACTCCAGGGAACAATGATTTGGATATCCAGGAATGTCCTAAACATAAAAGGAGGGATAAACCTTATGGAATGCCCATGGAAAGTCCTGTGAGGCCATGGTTCCATTACTTAGGGTAATACATCAATGGAGTTGTCATATGAACTCAAGGCTCATTAAAGGGTGGATAGGGATAAGGTGGGTTCTTGGAAGGTGGAGTTGCCAGATGAAATTCAGGAAGAGATCATAAAGGGTGGAAAGGGAACATTCCTTGGGTAGAGTCTCCAAGAAAGATAGGGAAAATAATTTGGGATAGCTTGCCAAAGTGTCATTAGGGTTCATAAGAGGACTCAAAATCCTCCCCGACAAGGGTGCCAAACTATTATCACACAAGTTGTAGGTTGGGCACAAAATGGTGACAACTAAGAGAGTACCTACCCATTGTCACCTTAGGCAAGTGTTCTCGTCACTTTAGAGGTGAGGTAGTCACCTCAAGGGGGGAATCTCAGTGACCCTAGGGGGGATTGAGATGAAAAATGATATTTATGAATGGATTCCCCTAAAGGTAAAGTTTCTAGATGGAAGAGGGAACTTGGAAATGATTCTAGAGGGTTGCTTAAGGTTGCCAATTCTTTGAGTAACTTTCCAATAGTGAATACCTTCCCGAGACACAAGGAAAACCAAGTATATGATGGAATATGTTAGGTGGACAAGAAAGTTAATATTTTTGTCCCTAATTGCAGAAAAACTCAGTGATATATGAGCATTTAAAATATAATAAGAATATATGAGCATTTAAAAGATAATAAGATTTGCAAAATAAGTGCTAAAATTTTATTTAAGTAAGAAAGAGACAAGCTAGTAAAGACTAGTTTAACTCAAGAATGAAAGAGTAAGAGTTTAACATAAAATCAAGGTCACAACAAAAATCTTACTGGAGTGATATTTATCAGCCTTATGGCTGTAGAAAAACAAGCCTTATAACATAAAATTCAACCAATAAAAAATACCTCAAACTAGCTCAAAAGGTGCATTAGGGTTAGTAGTTTGTTAGGGAAAAGTTATAGTTGATTTCTAGGGTTAGTTTAGGCGTTATCTAGGGTTATAGGGTTAGATTTATGCAGTCCTAATGGATGTAGGTTACTTTTATTATGGCAGAAATTTTTAGTGGGTGAAAGAGGATGCCTCAATGAGGAAAAATAACCTAGGTCTCAAGGAAAAATATCCAAGTGAGAGAACTTCAAAACATCAACTTTTCATGTTTACCAATGCAATGTTTTATTTCTCCAATACAACGACTAGTGCCTTTGATTAATTGGTTAATGGGGTAAATATTAAAGAGTTATATGTATGACCTCATTGGGGGTATAAATCCTCTTATTCCCCAAGTCAAGTAACCTAGCTATGGTTTAAACTAGTGGGTGTATATCCTTATACTTCCTTAGCAAACCCTTGCAAACATTAAATTTTGTGCTTGAAATTATGATGGAGCTAAAGTAGGGGTGTATGCACTTATACTCCCTACCTAGCCTTAGAAACAATCAACCTTGAGCTTGAATTGCAAATGATAGCAAGAAGTAAATCACCTTACCAATCCAAATAGCAACAAGATAAACCACCACAATAGCTAGAAAAATACCTCCAAGAGATAATGCATCATCATCATGTATCCAATAACCAAAGAAGGCACCATACCATAGCACAAGAGAACAAAAAGCTTCAAGGTAGCGAAAATTTCAGTCCTTAGCTCTTCACAATGGGAGAGTTATGTTTTAAAATGAGATTTCATGATCTCTATTTATACAACATTCCTATCATGTAGTTTGTCCAATTAGTAAGTTAAAACATAATATAAGGGGTCAACAACCCTTATGTTACCCCTTGCAACAAAAAAATTCATTTTAAAATTCACTTTTACACAAAGAAACCCTAAAACAAGGTTACATCACCCCTTTAGGGGACGTTTTGTCACTTTGAAGAAGTCGTTGGGGTAGTAGGTGCATGGATAGGCCTCCAAAGGCCACTTTTAACTTATCCAAGTCCTCCCTTGATGGCATTTAAGCCTCCTTCCTTCAAAATGTTCTACATGTCATTATACAACACCTTCACCACCAAACCCTATCCCTCTAGGTGACGCCAAGCCTCCATAAGTGACATTTTGCCTCTCCTAGGAAAAACTTTTGGCTTGTGAGGCCTAGGTCATGTATTCCACATTGTCTTCTAGGCCTCCAAAGTAAAATCTATGTGAAATGGTGTGCAGGCCTACCACATCCAACCTGTGGGATAATTTCCCCATGGAAGCCCAAGTTAGGCTTGTTCTCCCAAAACTGGCCACCAAGCAAGGTCCTACAAAAGAAAAGGGTACGCCCTCCAAAGATTCAATTCAAAGATATCATGACAAGTATAAACCACGTCTAATAAGCAAGGAACCTAAACATGTGCATAAACAATACCTCATCAAATTAAACAAATGCTCAAAACCCTATACAATTGACCAAGTTTAAGTATGGGAGGGGTGTCATAGGAGTCATATTGGGTAAACCAAAACCCTCAAGTAGGGGATGCTCCCAAGGATGGCCTTTCAAGTTCATGTAATGGATTATGAGGTGGAAGGGGTTTAGAATTCATAGGTCATTGATTTTCATGACATACAAGGGCTTGCATTATCTCATTAATAGGTGCCTTTGTAGAGGGTTTATGACATCTTCGTTCGCAATGTGTTTTTTCCAAGCCCATATTCTTTCCATTATTTGTTTCTTTCATGTTGTAAGGAAAAATTTAAAGGCCATGGTCCTAGTGTGGTGTCCATATAATGACAGTGTCACTCACAAATACCTTATGGAAATGAGAAGGTTGGCTCGTGATGAGACCCCATTTCTCTTAGTTATGGGACTGAGAGCCACTACCCTGGATTTGTGACTAGATGATGGTAATGTCATACAACTAGATACCCATGATCATGATAGGTTGACTCGTGATGAGACCTCTTATCCTCCAACTAACCCATTAGGCATTCATTATCATTTTTTTGTAGGTCCCCCTTTTTCTTCCAGATAAGCATCTCATTTCTTTCTTGGGGGATATATGGGTGAAGCATATAGAAGGTTTATATATAGGATTTTATATTTTTATCCAACAAAAATCCCTTTGGCCTTGAGATCCTTTTTCCCATGAAATGAGCTACATGCCCTTCTTGAGTCACTAAAGTCAAAGGCCCTAGAAGAGGACAATAGGATGGGAGTGTAATGAGCAGAAAGTGGTAAGTATGGTTGGGAATGGTACAATAACCCCTCAAGGGACCCCTATTCACAAACCTTTCCCTATGGTTGGCCACTTACTAGGAAATATATGACACTTACCAAGGTTAAATAGGGTCAAAGGAATAATGTCCAAGTAGATGCTCTATAATCAAAAGTAGCTCAAATACAAAATTCTTAAATGCCTTAAATATTAGGGTGAGTACCTGCCACAATCCTTGGCTTGTACCGCATGGAGCGAGACCCATCTACCTTCCAGAAGTTAGCTGGTGTGGTGGATGCACTGACAATGGATCAAATGTGGTGATAGAGCAAGATTTTGTATGTGCAAGTGGACACTGCTAGTCATGTAGTCTCCCGACACTCCATATTTGCAACTTGAAGGCCTCAAGGCATGATCTCCTTAGTTATCTCACAAAATGGGGATAACATACTGCAATATCCTTCTAAATATCATATTAATCTGAGGGTTAAATTCCTTAAAATAAAATTAACATAATCAAATTGTGTGCTTGTAAACACTTCAAAATGCCTTAAAGTTCTTTAGTCACTATTACTCCTTTCTCTCTTAGTCATAAGAATAAGTACCATTGTTTGGAATTCATCATAATAACATTTCCTACATACTACTAATGCATACATGGCTCTAAACAATTTTAAGACAATGCTTAAAGGTTGTTTAGTGGTAATCATCATTGTTCACGATCTAATACTTTGGTCAAGGTTATTTAAACAAGTAATCACTGAATGGTTCTAATATGTTGGATTTAATTTAAACACACAATTTGAACTTATAACCATTGAAGTTCAGGGTTACAACTATCTTGGAATACAATTGCACTTTCTATTTTCATGTGAATGATAAAATTGTCCTAAAGAACAATATATAAAGGCATCTTGATTTGGTTAATCACTAAAAGTGAATGTAATGAACAACATACCTATTGCATTTGTTTGCATGTCTAATACAACCATTGATTAATGATTTAAATTCTGCATATTGATGTATGGTTGATAACTCACTTTGTACTTGGTCATGTGGATGACATTGTGAACTTCATGTTCTTTGGGATCTAATTTTCGCATATGTATGAACTCTGTCTAGTGACTTCTTTTTCAAGAACTTTGTGAATGGGTTTAATGGTTTGATTTCACTATGATATTTATCAAGTGTGGTTTAAGAAAAATCATAAGTGGGTTAATTACATTTGGTGTTTCTATGTTATCTATGCATACTTGATGATTCATGGTTGATGCGATCAAATGAAAATATATTGTTTCCACATTTGTTCCCAATTATTTCTAGCATATTAAATCACAATCTCATTAGATAACTCACAATTTACTTGAAGCTTCTTTTTTTTTTCGTTTAAGTGATCTAATAAACACCTTCCACATCTAAATTTTCTTCTAACATTAAAAGAAAGTTTGATTTTGGTCACTAGATGTCATTTTCAATTCAAGATAGGCTACTCACACCTTTGCAACACTTTATCTTGATTTTATTGACCATAGGGTTTCCCCCCTTGATTATGACACCTATTTCCTTAGTCTAAAGAGTGGGGCAAGGACACTGAGGTGATAGTGGGTGGCTTTCCTAAGAGTTTCCTCTAGGCTCTCCCATTGGGGTTATGACTTTTCCTCTTAGGAGTGAGTTTGAGCGGTAATATTTTGACGTCGTTGCCAATGATAAAGTCCATTCTATAGGTATTAGTAGTTTTTCTTCAAACAATTTAATGAGTAGGATTCAAAGTTTGATCTAGTTTACTCATTTGGTGACTCCATTGAGGGGAATAATCCCTTTTCCTTTGTAAATTTTTAAGACTTGTTTCATGTAGGGTGAACAAAGCAAGATTGTGATAGCATTGAGAATTCACCTTCACATCTCCACTCAATTTTTATGAGGCATGATTTGAAAAATTGAAAAGTTGAAGTATGGATTCAAAAATAGAAGGTTGGAATTGGATGTGTGCTCCACTTGATTGTTCAAACATTCTGGGAGCTCCACATGAAGGTTTTAATGAAGAATTGCTTGATGCTCTTAAGTTGTTTCACAGATATTATAAGTCATCCCTTTCACACATTGTATCTTTCATAAAGGTTATTAATTAATTTCATATTATCTATGAAAATTTTTGGATGCATACCTTTATATGTACTTTGGAAGACAAGGAAAATAAGTGGTTCCAAAACCTTGGTGCAAAACCTATCTATACATTTGTAGATTTCTTAACTATATTTCTCAAATGTTGGGAACCGCATGATGAAGACAAAGAATATGAAATGTTTATTGAACATGCCATTTTTGTTCTACCTAAAGAAGAAGAAGCATCCATTGCACCTCCCATAGAAGATCAATTAATTTATGAACATATTGAGGAAGAACCACTTTATAAAGAGCCCAACCCCATTGAAAATCAATAATATGAAGGAAACATAGATGAAATATCTCTAACGGTATTTTTGAAGAATAAGAATCACTCTATAATCCCATTCAAGATCAAGGATATGAGGAGATTCCCCCTTCATCCTCCACCTTTAAAAAAGAGTTATATATTGCATTCCATATAGGAGACCAATCCTTTAATGAGCATATAAAGGAATAATCACTTTATAAAGAAGAAAACTTTAGTAGTGGTCAACTATATGAAGAATGCATGGATGAAGAGGAACATGGTCAAAGAATTTTTTTTTTAGGGAAGTTGAAGATGAAGTTAGGGAAACATTTTTCGATGAGAATTTAGAGGGTGATAATAACCAATTTTTTTCCCATCCACGTGAATATAATGGTTTGATGAGCCACACCCCTTATCAGAATTTAAAACCTTGTGATCCATCCTTTGATAATTTGAAACAGTAGAGTTTGAAGAAGGATTAGTGAATTTTACCTCGTTCCATGAATAATATGATGAGCCTTACATTGGTATCATTGATGATCTTTTCCACATTGAAAGGCACAAGTGGGGTATGACTTATTTTTACTTTGAAGGGGATCATATTTATGATACTAACAAGAAGGGTGAAATTGAGATCAATGAACTTAGATCTAACTTGGAAGATTTTGTTGAAGAACATGATGGTCTAAATATTGAGGGAAATGAAGTGGATTGGTTGTTGAATTGTTTACTTGGTCATTTATATCTCTCGAGAATCCATGGGTATCTGAATGATTACAAATATTGAAGAGAAGAATTACCAAGGTTCCATGGACTTAGTGACTCACATATTTTACATATTACATATTTCATTGATGTTATTTCAAAGCTCAACATTATTTATGAAGACATTAAGATGAATATATTTCTATTATCCTTGGATTTTCTTGAGGATGAGATTTTTTTGTTGGTACATAAAACTTGGTAAAGGAAAAATCTCATCACTTTCGCGTTTCTTCAATATATTTCTCGAGAATTGGTTACCACTTTATAAAAGGATAAGTTGTGAAGGGTGTATCATAGAGATGAAATATTATTCACCTTATGTCCTATAAATACAAGCCTTGAGTCATGAGTTTTCCCATTTTCCTTCCTTACCTTTGATTGATAGTAGCATAAAAATTCAACAATCTTCATGCAGATTCCAGCTGGAGCCACCTTCAAAGTCCCTTCACCTTAGTGATTAAACAAGTGAGATCAATAGGTTGACATATTCCAATGATGAAAATAATAATTACATCGGAATTATTGACCTTTGTATGGATCAAGTTTATGGAAGTGATAACCAACCTTGGAAAGATTTTTTCCTTGTGCTTTATGATTATGATATTACCTTGATTCTAAGCCTAGAAATGTTAGATATCCCACTTTGTGCCCATGTAATCTTTAATGTGTCCCTATTTTTTTTTCATAACAAAACACATGGGAAAGTCTCATGATGATGATTATTTCATCAAGTGGTTTCACTGGATGTATTACTTCACTTAGCACCCTTAGTTAAAAGTTATCCCGCAATAAGAATAAGCTCACTAAGCAGTATTGTAGGATGTTTGCTTGATTTTTTTCCTTGAATTTGCTTTCCTTTATATGTGTGTTTCCTTTTATACATTGCTTGATTGATCACTTGATGCATTTAATTTCCTTAGAATAATTTCTTTACATACTTTCATTAGACTTAGAAAAAATTGATTTCATGCAAAGAACTGGTTTTTCCCAGCTTGGTAGATTCACCCTTTTCATGTGTTGCTCATGCCTTTGCCAAGTTTATATGTGTGTAGATCATATATCTGGATGATATTCCATAATTTTCATACACTCTTACATTATAGTGCATGTCCCTGAGTAGGGGATAAATGTTTCCCCTTAGGGTTAACTACTTTTAGAGACACCCTCTCAAGGGGTGTTATGTTTCTACTTGCATGAGCTCTCTTGCTCATATTATATAGACTTAGAATACTCTTAAGTTTTCTTATTCAAACATATGATTGTGCTAGCTCAGCCATGGTATATTAATTCCCCTCTCTCACACCTTAGATGATACATGTACTTGCATTTGGTACACTATGATTTCATTGCACATGTTATGGTACTTTGGTTTATATTGTTTACTCCACTTGTTATGCCATGTTCTCATGTATGGGTTTGATAGTTAGGCATGGTGCTATAACTTCTAAACTAGTTGTGAATGTGGTAAGAACTAAAATGAGATTTTTCCTTTAGAAGTGTGATGATGTCTTGAGTTAGGTTTTACTACTAGAGATATGGTTAAGGTAGTGTGTTTCATATCCTAACCATACTTAACACTTTCCATTTTTTCCCTCTTTACTTCCATTCCATCTTAAAAATCTTATTCCCGCTCACGGTTGACTTATCAATTGTTATTAAAATAGGTCTATCCAATAAATCCTAAATCAAATAAGAAAAAAATGATAGAGGTGAAGAGAAAATAAAAAGGTAAAAGAAAAAAAATGATAAAGCTTGAGCTATGCCACCTCGCTACGAGGCCAATTCCCCTAGTCCCATTTTTGTCTATGAATATCTAAAGAAAAAGGACTTGAATAAATGAAAGAAAGAATAAAACAAACAATTAAAGGGGTAGTAAGAAATAGTGCAGAGGAAATGGCAACTCAAAGCTAAAGCTCCCTCTTAAAGGCTTCTATATTAAATCTTAGCTCATGAAAGCTAGTCCAAATAACTATACATCATCTTACATGGATTTGAGGGTCAATTCATGAAGTTTTCCCCTTTCCTTTTGATAAATTGTCCATCATATCACCTACCCATAACTTAGTGACATGTGAAATACCTCTTGTCTTTGGATTTGTCACATGTATAAAGCCTAAGGTTGTCCTCCCATGGTAAAACTTAGGAAAATTCTAAAAATTAACTTATGTTATGTTGTTGCTAGAATAAATCACTATGTATGTGCCACCTAATTACTTGTAAGGAGTTTATACCCACCATTATAAGTGGTAACCTTGCAATGGGATCCATCTACATGCATTTGGGGTGGCATCTATGCCTTGGGATCCATGTACCATGCCTTGAGATTCATGTACCATGCCTCAAGATCCATGTATCATGCCTTGAGATTCATGTACCATGCCTCAATATTCATGTAACATGCCTCAAGATACATGAAATTGCATTGGGATCCATGTTGCTACCTTAGGATCCATGTACTTCATTAGGATACATGCCACTGCATTGGGATTTGTGACAATGCATTGGACAATGCTAAGGACTCCACATCATCACCATACACCACATGGGCCATTCATGGAGGGTGCACTTACTTTCATGGACATGTAGTCTCACATATGTGCCTTATTTGGCCTCATGCACCACACTTCTTGTGTTTTTGGGGTCTTTCATGAGGTTGTTACACACATGGACTAGTTGGTTAGAGGTTGTTACAGTTGGTTATGAGGTGGTTGAGGTAGTTATGGATCTATTTGACCTTATCTTCATTAGAACACCTCTTTTTCTATGCCATAAATTCCATCCCATATGATTCTCTCTTGGATCTCTCCTTTATTTCTTGATTCTTGGTGGTTGGTTGAGATTATTCCACATTTCCTGTAGTTAGTTAGAGGGGCACACATCTTCTTGGACCCTCTTGTTGACCGGATTCCTGAATTTCATGAGTTTGTTGGATCATTTAGGGGGGGGTGCTCCACCTATTTCTTTATTTTATTTTCTTAGAGTGGTATTGGATCATGGTATTAAGGGAATGTCATGTATTATCCCTTGGTTTTTCTAAAACACCTTGTATTTTCTCATTGTTATTCCATCCAGCACTTGGTATATGCACATGGTTTAGGGAGGTGCTTTATCTATATAAGGAGGGCTCCTTCTCATTTGTAACTAGTGGGAGAACAAGAGAAAGTATTTTTTTTCACTCACACTTATGTTATTTGTATATCTTGGTTTCTCTTTGACGTTTACTTGTAAAAGGTTAGAAAGAGTGTGTATATGTAAGAGGTAATGGTGGATTAAAGAGATATAAAGAAGACACAAGAAGAGAAATTTGTTATACCTAAAGGATATTGTGAGATAAATTCATTTCCTCATAGTCCTTAGTCATTTATTTCTAGATATAGGGTATTGGGTTTAGAAAATCTTAATTTTATTTATAGCTCTTACTTCAGGATAGAATAGGGACTACTTCTTGCTGCTTGGGAGAGATAGTAAAGCACTCCTCTCCACTCAAATATTGGAGCATACAAGTGTCTCTTTGGGGGAATTTACTAGGTACACCTTATCATTTCCTAGAATCCCAAGACCTGATACAAGGATCAAACCTCAAGAAAGGCCAAGTGTGACCCCACAACTCAAGTGGATGTTAGGTACTGGTCTACTTTACTCTCCTTCTCACTCACATCACTTTTAAATCTTCCATTTTTTGTTTTATCAAAATCTAGGAGTTTCAAGGTTGTTTTCTTTATATCTACACTGTTAAAGTTCAAAGATGGTGGATAACTCCTCTTATATCTAGCTTATATTTGAATAAATTTGTTAAATAGTTTTCTTTAAGTGTTAGATCTCTTAATGATTTGCATACAAATTCAATAGTTTATGCCTTGAACAAGCATTTAACTAAAACAATTTGGATCTTGATTTAAATTTGAAGTCTTTGGGATAGATCTATGCCATGGGTAAACTTAAATGTGTTTGAAAAAACTCTAACTTTCTTTATTTGATCTCTAATGTTGGAAATTTTAGAATTATTACACGTTGTGGCATAGTGAGTTTTGAGTGATTTGTTTGAGTTATTAATAATCTCGGTTAGCACATTTACAGGGTTGATGGTAAAAGAGGCATAAAAATACAGTTTTAACAATGATAACAATCAATGTTTGTGCTCTACAAGATCTTAACACTTATATTATGTGGAACAAAATGTTTAAATGCCTCAATGTCTCTTGTGATTTGGAATGTTTTATTCATGGATGGAAATTGGTTTCCAATAAGGGTTGTATTCATTTAAATGTATTTGATCCATTCCATTGGTGCAAATGCTTTAAATGTTCTTAAAGGAATGTGTTGGCTCTCGACAAAGTTTTGAGGAAACCTTGGTTAGGTTTGGACCACTTTTGGACTTCGACACATTGTTCAAAGAAGGAGCGCTCAGGCAGAGTTGAGATCGTTGATCTCACTTATTTTTTGGGCTATGTGGACCCAGTAAGGGGTCCTCTAGGGTTTTGTAATTGGTTATGGGATGTCGGCCCATGGGGGTTTTACCCATGATTAGGCCTTATTGTAAGGGTTTGTAAAAGTATAAAAACGTAAGAATGCATGGTAGAAGTAGCGAAGTCTTAGTAGATAAGTGCAAGTAGTTATGAGTTTCTTTGTGCAATAGAATGTATATGTGTTAAGGATTTGTGCTCGATAGAGAACTTGGCTCTGTGCCTTGACCTAGTTTTGGACGGAGGATCTGGTGCTCAGTGCGCAGATCTTCTACCTGGTGCGAAGATCAACTCTGTGGCTTAGTGCACATGAGAAAATGAATGTAATATATGGACGAGTAAAAAAGAAGGTGAAGAGGTTGGTGGACGTAGCCCCACACTGGGGTGAACCACGTATATTTTATGTCTTTGGTGTTCTTTGTGTTGTGTTATTTATGTTATTTATTTTCTTAGTGCCTTGATTATTATATATGATAGATAGATCTATTGTTGATTAGTGATTTACTTGTGTTAAGGATGAATGGATTCTATATCTAACTTATAATGCTAAGTGCTCAGGGTATGTAATCATTTATTGTTACTGCGCCAATCCATTTTTGGGTATGTTCTGTGATGCTAATGAACTAATGCATGTTAATCCTAAGTGTTAATAGACGATTGTGCAGAGTGTTATTTTCATAGATCTGTGTCCCATCTTGGTTACAAACACCTGCGTCCTGTAACCCCCCTTCTTCTACCTTGGGTGAGACCTCGCCTACTTCGTAGGTGTTTTTGAAAGGGCCGGTAGTTGGGGTTTTGTTGGTGCACTGTTAAGCGTTGAACCCTGGGTCTGCCCCTATGCCAACATAATGATACCTACACTCCTTGGTATACACATTACAAAATATACTCCTTAATAAGTATTTTAAGTTTTGGTTACTAGTAATCAAAGATCATGTCTTGGTTTTCCACACCTTAGCACATTCTATTTTGCAATGTATTGTCTCTATTTTGATCCTCATATTGTTAACTGATGAATCAATGCTTAATACATTCAAAAAACTTGCATGAGGAGGGTAAACAAATCATTTCTCAATTATGTTCCTTGCTTGTTGTTCATTGCTAATGATTTGACTGCAATATCCTTCTAAATATCACAGTAATTTGAGGGTTAAATTCCTTAAAACATAATTAACCAAATCAAATTGTGTGCTTGTAAACACTTTAAATCACCTTAAAATTATTTACTCAATATTAGTCCTTTCTCTCTTGGTTATAAGAATAAGTGTCATGGTCTGGAATTCTCCATAATAACATTTCCTACATATTGTTGATGTATATGGTGCTTTAAGCAATTTTAAGACAATGCTTAAAGGCTATTTAGTGGTAATCATAATTGTGCATGATCTAATCCTTTGGTCAAGTTTGTTTAAACAAGTAATCATTGAATGGTTCTAATATGATGGATTTAATTTAAACACACAATTTGAGCTTACAACCATTGAAGTTCATGGTTTCAACTATCCTGGAATGCAAATGCACTTTCTATTTTCTTGTGAATGATAAAATTTTCCTAAAGAACAATCTCTAAAGGAATATTGTTTCGTTTAATCACTAAACCTGAATGTAATGAACAACAAACTTATGGAATTTGTTTGCATGTCTGAGACAACCATGTTCTTTCTTTGTACTTGGTCATGTGGATGACATTGTGAACTTTGCATGTTCTTTGGGATCTAATTTTTACATGTATGAACTATCTCTAGTGACTTGTTTTTCAAGCACTTTGTGAATGGGTTTAATGGTTTGATTTCACTATGATATTGATATAGTGTGGTTTAAAAAAAATCATAAGTGTGTTAATTGCATTTGTTGTTTCTATGTTATCTAAGTATATTTGGTGATTCATGGTCGATGTGATCATATGAAAAGATATTGTTACCATGTTTGCTCACAATTGCTTCTAGTATACTAAATCACAATCTCACTTGATAACTCAAATTTTACTTGAATCTTGTTTCATTTTAAGTTATCTAATAAACACCTTGCACGTCTATTTTTTCTTCTAATGTTAAAATAAAGTTGGGTTTGGTCACTAGTTGTCACTGTCAATTCAAGCTAGAATACTCACACCTTTGCAACGATTTAGCTTGATTTGATTGACCATAGGGTTTCCCCCATTGACTAGGACACCTATTTCCTTAGTCTAAAGAGTGGGGCAAGTCTTGTGAGGTGACAGTGGGTGGATTTCCTGATATTTTCCTCTAGGCTCTCCATTTTGGGTTAGGACTTTCCCTCTTAGGAGAGAGTTTGAGCGGTAAAATTTTGGCATTGTTGCCAAGGATAAATTCCATTCTCTAGGTATTATAATTTTTTATTCAAACACTTTGATTAGTAGGATTCAAATTTTTATCTAGTTTACTCAACTGGAAACTCCATTGAGGATAAGAATCCCTTTTCCTTTGTAATTTTTTTAAGACTTGTTGCGTGTAGGGTTAACCAAGAAGGATTGTGTTGGCATTGAGAATTCACCTTGGAAACTCCACTCAATTTTTATTAGGTATAATTTGAAAATTTGAAAAGTTGAAGTATGGATTCAAAAATAGAGGGTTGGAATTGGATGTGTGCTCCACTTGATTGTTCAAAATTTATGGGAGCTCTACATGAAGGTTTTGTTGGCATAGGGGCAGACCCAGGGTTCAATGCTCAAGAGCACACCAACAAAACCCTAGATACCAGCCCTTTCAGCAACACCTATGAAGCAAATGTAGTCTCACTCGAGGTAGAGATAGGGGTGGTTGGAAGACTCAGGTGTCTGCAACCTTAGCTGGGACACAGATCTATGATTATCTTTCTTACAATGCACTTAGCATCAATTATTCCTTAACATACATTCATTAATACACTTCATAGAAAACACAGAGCATTGTAGTAATTACTCAGATCTGGCACTTAGCAATGATAAGCAGGTTATACCTAATAGATTAAGCACTTAGCATATTATATATCATATCTAGCATGCATTCATATCTCATAAGAAAAAAGCATCAATAGATCTATCTAAACATATTAAAGCACTTAGCAAGAGAAAAACAAACACATCAACACAATACACAGAGTTACTGTGGTTCACCCCCACCCTGGGGCTACATCCACAAAGTCTTCTTCTGTTATTATCTTCTGTAAACCAAGTTACAACACAAAGCCTTCAAGATCCTACCCCACCTAGGATAAGAGATCTACGCAGCTCTCTAGATCCTCTTTCCCTGGGTAGATCCAAGCACTAAGTCCTTCCCTGACTCATGCACTCAGCCCTTACAATACTTACAGTAGGCACAAAGCTCTTACATTCACACAGACATCTAATCACATAGATATACTTTATGCACTAAGCCATTCACTCTACATCACATAGTTGACACACACATCCCCTTTATTACATTGTCTATCCTTCTATTTATACATATAAAAGGCCTAAATAAGGGTCGATATCCCTTTCTCATTACAATATTCCCAAAAAGCCCAAAAAACCCTAAAAAGGGGTGGAGATATCGTGATCTCCTCTTCGCCGTGCGCCCCTTCTCCGACTCGATGTCAGAGTACCAAAAATGGTCAAATATGACCAAATATTCCTCAAAAATTGGTCAAGGGCCAACAGGCCCCCAACACTCACCTGTGACTCATCCCGAGTCACTCAGATCTGGCCAATTCTGCTTCAAGCACCTCAAGTTTGGCTCGAGCCGCTTTGACCTATTGCTTTGTGATTTCCTCCTGCTCGGCGAACTCCTGGATGAGTGCATTATTGACTTGTCCTTCTAGGCATTGCTTTGATGTAATCATGACCTATTGTAGCTCTATCCCTTGGTTCTCAATCTCTAAAAATAGTTGACATGCCTTATCCTACAAAGGTTGAAGTTGTTGTGTCACTTCCATGACCCTGCTTTGGATCATGTGGATCTGCTGCTTTGCGACGCATTGCTCATGGGATTGCTTCATTTTCTCTATGGTTGATAGGGGCTTAAACTGCATCTAAAGTTTATCTACATGCTACTTCACTTCCTGGAGCTGCAACTCCAGTTTATGCAATTCTGGGTTCTCGGTCAAGTTCTCATGTATCTACGCACTTTTGGTACTTAGTTGTTTGCATTCTTCAGTAATTTATTTAATCGTTTCTACTGTACCCCGGGTAGTTATTTCTCGCTGGTCACGCTCTTCTTGTGGGGTACTTGGGATGATATGAAGCTCTAAGTCCACAACTCTTTGTTGTAGTTGTTGAATAACTTCAACAATCTTCATCACTTGATGGTCTAAGGGTTCTTCGGCCTTTTGCTCTAAGTCGATCATAGAGAGAAATGCTTTGTTGACAGCTTCTTCGATCCTTATTTGCTTCGCGAGAAGTTGCTCCTTCTCCTTTTGGATTTTTGCTCTGTCTTTATCAAATTTCTCTTGGATGGCCTCCTTCTCTTGCTGTGCAGCTCGGCGCTACTCTATGATTTTCTCTTGTGCTTGATTTAGGGCCTGGGTGGCCTACGTTGTTACTTCTTCTTCTTTCCAAAGGTGTACTTCGACTATGTCAGCAATCCTATGGAGTTGAACTGATTCATCTCATGCTTCTGTTGTTCCTTATGGCATGGGTGTAGTGGAGACTGCGTGGTTAGACTGAAGTGATCACTGCACTCCTTGGAGCTCGGCTTCAATTCTGTCATACATCATCTGTTGGTTGGTGTCCTGCTTTTCTATAATTTATTCTATGGCTTCATTCAAAGTTGTGAGGAGAAAGCTGAAGTCATCGAGGGTGAACGTGGTCTTCATCTTGGTCACAGTCACTTTTGCTTTCTTCTTAGAGGAAGACTTCGAAGGTGACCCTTTTCTCTTCTTTAGAACTTCAAATTTTTCCTCTAGTTTTTGTTTGACTTCCTCTAGGTCTTCGTTGTTACCTTCTTGATTGGGTGTGATGGAAGTTTTCTTTACCGAGTAGCTATCTACATCTTGAACCTCTTCAAGATTCTTTATTTCCTTTGTCTTCTTTGTCTTCTTCATCTTACTAGGCCCAGGTGTGTCTTGCACAACTTCTGGGTTGTCAATGTCTGAAATGTCTACTGGATCTGCTGGAACAAGGAGGTCCACTGACCATTCCTTGGTGATTTCTTCTAGGCCTTCTTCGGTCAGCTTATAATAGGACTGAAGTTGTTCCTGGTGTTCATCAACGCATGGAGTTAGGTATATAAAGTGGCGATCTGCGTTGAACTTTATCAGAGGTTAGAACCTTTGTAAAGTGTTTTGGGTTATGCAAGGTTCACCCCCTATGGCTGCTTTCAGTTGGTTATAGTATCTGTGAAAAATGGCATTTGATTGCCACTGCTTGCTCATGTCTGTCGAGTACCATAAGGTATTGAACTTCGTAGCTAATGGTTCGAATGGGTCAAGGTCTAGGAAGGTTTCACCTTCCAGTAGCTCCCATGCAACAAAGGCGATCAATATTAGCAGCTAGCTAAAGTGGAATTCATGCCCCTAGTCCTGGGCTTCTCTACAGTCAATTTCTAGCTAATTGACTAAGTATTTTGCCCAATTCATTTGTAGTCCCTCTGCACATTTTCCAGCGAGGTCCACTATGAATCCTGACACTTGTGTAGGTCTATTCTTACGCACCATCTTCCCTGCTATCAGCTAACATGTGAGGCGCACTACGCCACTCTCGATAGAAGCTACCTTGTAACCCCGCGTGCCTTTTTCAACATTTCCATAAGCCTCTTTAATATTTTGTGAAAGAGCGTGGTTCGCGGTCTTTCCAGGGAAGTACTCATGGGGATTAGGGCTCTGCATGCTAAGCCCAATAATGCTATTGATGTTAAGAACCAAACATCAATATAGCATAGAAAAACCTCAGGAAAAGTACTCAACGCCTTGAAAAAGAGATAATTTCAGATAATAAGCCTCTTCGAGGGGGCAACCT
>JZKD02S1645260.1:574814-606859 GCA_000966675.3 Picea glauca
ACTAATAGAACTCTGAAAACGGATCATGGCTCATCCGGGCATGACCTCTTCTACATGTGGCCATAAGCTTCCATGAGCTTCTCTTTGGAAAAAACACCTGTAAAAGTCCTCAAAATCCTCTGAAACCTATCCCAATGTGTTAAGAGCATATCAATTAGCCAAAAATTATTATTCATTCACAGAAAACAAACATAGGCTCACCAAACCATGTCCTCCATCAAAGAGGGCTTCAAGCTCCCTGGAGCTTCCTGGAACTTCAACGGAGAAAAACTTGCTGAAGAAGTCTTTAAATGGCTGTGAAAACGACACCAATGGATCCAGCACGTCCAAAAACCCCTAGCTGGTCTTTTACGGCACCTCAATCGGCCAAAGGATGAAGAAGTTAAGCCTCCTCCATTTTCCTCCTTCAAGCTTTGCTGGAACTGGTTCTATAGAACGCACCTCTGTGTGCATTAACCTGGAACACGCTCCCAAAACGCATTATAACCTGGCACCAGGCGCAACAGCACCAACGGTGCAAACCGTAGAACGGTTAGGGTGCCTCCAGCCCCCAACCGCCTCGGCATTTGGTCATGTGGCCCATGCGACTTTGGGATGGGCGTAAAAGTGGTTGAACTGTTTAAAAACCGTGCAAACGGATTTAACCGCGTGCGCCAACTCGTAACACAAGTCGTGGGTTCAAAACCCCGCGCAAATAACCAACCGCGCGCACATTTTAATACAAAGGGCAACATATATATGCATATGCAATATAATACATTGCAATAATACATAACGCGCAATATTAAATGGTCATATAACATATGGTTCATACGTATAGTTTAAAACTATGGGTCAGGGCTAAGCCCCGGCCCGCCCCCCTTCTGTATAATACAACGACCAATGTTAAATGTAATTGCATTGGTATAGTAAACAAGAAACATTGGCAGGACTAACGGCTAGCGGAGTGTTACAAAGACTTTACAAAGGGAGAGGTTCGGGGGTCGAACCCCGCGGACTCCCCATAAAATTTTACATATGAAAAATAATGACCAACAAATGAGCAACACATGGCACCCTCGGGTTGGGCCACGTGTCCTCACATTCTTCGCCCAAACGGACACGTGTCATCATGTCACTGGTCAATGAACATCCAACCAAAATGCACCACATCATCAATATGCCACGTCAGCAAGATGGTACGACCCTCCACGTGGTCGTACGGACTGTACGGACAGGTACAGTCAGCATCCCAAATTTTTGCTTGTTTGGCCTGGCGGACAGATTGCTATATCTCCTCCATACGGACTCCGTTTGCGAAAGTAAATATACTGTCGGAATCAGGAAGACGAGACGGACGCAATGGCACCATTTTCGTCGCAATCCGAGAACTTTGAAAATTGAGCAAATTTTTGCCCCCTGGTCCAGATTTCGATCAATCTGTGTTCCCCCTCATGTTTCTATGCAGCCAGAACCACCTGCCAATGATGGTTGGAAAGAGATCATCCATCAACCTGCTGCACATCATAATGGTTGGCCTACAATATCGTTTTCATTGCCTCCTCCTCAACTGCCATTCAATCCAAATTCCCAAGATGATTGTGTTTTTTCACCAGCCCAATCCTCACATGCAATAAAAAGGCTCAAAACTACCATGCCCGAAGTAGAGATTGATAAAGGTAAAAAAGTGGCCAATTCCCCTAAATCTTCCGAAAATTCCTCTGAATCAGTGTTCTCCCATCTCCACCTCAAAGACAATTTCTCCCATGTCATCCGCGAAATCCATGCTTAAGGTTCCAATCAGCCTAAGGATGCTACATAAGGTAGGACAACGGAAGGATCAAAGGAGGGAAATAGTGAAAAGAGGCAAACCGCCTCTCATAGAAAATATGGATTTTGATGTTGTTATTGATATGATAACAAACTATTTTTTTGGACAACAAGCATATATTTAGACATAATGTGTTAGGGTCCTAACCCACACATAGGTAGAACAATATATTCAGATGTAATAAAGGTCAATATTAATAAGGCCTTGCAATAAAATAGAATAAGTCGGATGTAAGAAGACCTAATAGAAGCTTCCGCTTCTAGAAGGATCTTCCTCTAGATGGTTCTTTTGATAGACATATTTAGTATAAATATGAGTCGAGGGTATGCGAACCCTAGCTTGGATATTATTGTAAAATAGCTCTTCTTAACTGGAGGTCGCCCCCTCAAAGAGGCCCATGAACATTGCTTTCAGAATCAAAGTGTTATTTCTGTTGCTATTCTTATATCATTTCAGTGCTATTGTGGTGATTGTTCTGGTTATATTGATGTTCTTCTGCCATTTCTAGCATTTTATTTATGTTCTGCATACTTTTTGTATATGGTATATTACAAGTGGTATCAAAGAACTTTCCTCGGCATAAAGTGTGGGTTAATTTTTTTTTTTCAGGGTAGAGACATATTTCAGCATCTTTAAGCCACAAATATATGTCATTAAGCGCATAAACCCGCAGTTGAGGGATTCATACATGCAGGAAATACAAGTGGTACTTAAGCACACATCTATTGGCCACCCTTGTAACCCCTGTTGGTACCCCTTCGAGTGGTAGCGCATCATAAAAAACCTGTGTATGGATCGACCTAGATTACCTGAAGCCCTCTGTAGATAAATCGATCGGCCACTTGACTGCTATAGTGTCACCGAGAACAACACTCGAGAAGATACTCTCTAGTACCTGGGTAGTCGGGCAGTATGGCTAAGGGTATAGTATATCCTCCTTAGTTAGTGCCCTGAGATATTGGGCCGAGTACTACTGTTGGACCCCACATGTATATCAGAGAGCTATAGCACAGGAAAAACCCTTGTCTGTAGAACCCTTGAATACCTAACCCTTGGTGAAATAAACATAAACAAATTAAAACAGACAAGATCTATTACCGCACAACTGTGTTAGGGTTTCCAAGTAAATTCTCATTTCTTTCTGGTTAAGAATTTGGGCATTTCCTCTCTATAGTATTCTTCAGACCAGAGTATAACTCCGCAGGTGTAAAAAAAAAATCTGGAAATTTTTTCACCATAATTTGAGACCTATTCCATTGGATTCATCTCTTCGCTCTTATCACATTTATCCATATCATTTTTCGGCAAAATTTTTTACCTCGCCCGGCCCCCATCCTCATGGCCCATACCCATAGCCAAGACTTGGAAGCTCGCTTCAACACCTTGCAATCTGGTCTCATCGAGACCCAACAAGAAGTGAAACAACTTAATGCCAATGTTGCTGCCATCAATACAACCATGCAGTCCTCAATGGAGGAAATTAAACAAGACCTCACCACCCAGCTTGAATTTGTCTTTTTGGCACTCTGCACCAAACTGCATATCCCTATAGATAACCCTTCATCTTCCTCACCTCCACATACTGAAGGTGACCATTCCTCTCATTCCCATAACTTTTAGAACCATCACTTTTAATGTGGCCTACGCCTTCCACGGGTGGATGTGACCAAATTTGATGGCTCAGACCCCACTGGTTGGGTAACCCAAATGGAACATTATTTCTCTTTATACGACATTGCAGATGACTTGGCCAAACTCTGATATTGTGTTCTCCATCTAGATCAAGAACGTTGGCAATGGTGGCAATGGAGAAAAAATTCTCGTCAAGGGTATATTGCTTGGACACACTTTGTAGCAGAATTTTATGAACGCTTTGACGTTGACACCAACCATTTGGGCCATTTGACAAAGTTGAAACAATCAGGAATAGTGGAAGACTTTATAGCTTCCTTTGAGCACTTGGATTTTTAGACAGAGGGCATGTCTAATGCCTTTTTCTGAGAATTTTTTATCAATGGCCTCAAGGATGAGATTCGGGCCCATGTCCTCATGGCTTGGACTCAGAGTTGGGTGGAGGCTACTAAAAGAGATAAAGAAGCACAATAGGTGGTATCTTCTCAAAACCATAAACCCTCCTTTATCCCTTGCCCTAAACCAATAAATCCCACTACTCCCTCCGCTCCACTAAAGATCCAAAAATTGACCAGGGATGAAATGGTTGAACGCCAACGCAAAGGCCTTTGTTATAATTGTGATGACAAATTATTCTCGGGCCACAAGTGTAAGGAACAAAATCTATTTATGGCCATCCCCGAGGATATTTCGGAAGAGGATATTGAAACTCCCCTTGTGTTTGAGTCACCTGAAACCCTCAACATAAACCCTCCCTCAGACCCTCCCAAAGTAGAACCGGTCATTTCCCTCAATGCCCTCACTAGCTTCTCTGCTCCCCAAACCCTCAAGATAATCGGTTACATCAAGCATTGGAAGGTCATCATTCTAGTTGATAGTGGAAGCACCCATAATTTTATTCATCGTTGCATTTCCCAAGAAACCCATTGGTACATCCATGTCGTCAATAATTTCCAAATAATGATTGTCAATGGTGGCTCCATGAAATGTGGAGGGCATTGTGAAAATGTATGTCTCCAAATTGGTGACTACCACCTGAAATCTCATATGTTTGCTATCGACATGGGTGGTTGTGACATTGTGTTGAGTGCAGACTGGCTAAGGACTTTAGGTCCCATACTCATGGATTTTAAGGAATTAACCATGCAATTTGACCAGGAGGGCCACCAATATAAGTTCCAAGGCATCACCGCCGGTTCACCTAAGATCATTAGTTCCCATCGCATGGAAAAGCTGCTAAAAAAGGGTCATTATGGTGTTATTTCTCAACTCCATGCCATACAAGCAATAGAAACACCCTCGGTGCTGCAAGACCTCCAAGCCATCCTTTCTAAACATGAAGTGGTCTTTTCCACTCCCCAGGGACTCCCTCCTTCATATGGTGTTCATGATCATTCCATTCCCCTTGTACCCGGAATCCTTCCTCCCAATATATGTTTGTATCATCACCCCTTTTCCCAAAAAAATGAAATTGAGAAAATGGTCCAAGAACTCCTTAATGCAAGCATTATCTGCCCTATTACAAGCCCCTACTCTTCTCCTATGGTCATGGTCCTGAAGAAATAAGGTTCTTGGTGAATGTGTCCTGACTTTCGTGCCCTCAAAAAACTTACCATTAGAGACAAATTTCCCATTCCTGTCATTGATGAACTCTTGGATGAACTGAGTGGCACCCAATTATTTACTAAACTTGATCTTCGTTCGAGCTACCACCAAATACATATGAAAGAGGCAGACATTCCCAAGACTTCCTTTAGAACTCATGAGGGCCACTATGAGTTTTTGGTCATGCCCTTTGGCTTGTGTAATGCCCCCTCCACCTTCCAAAGCCTCATGAATCATGTCTTTCGTCCTTTTCTCCGTCATTTTTTCTTAGTTTTATTTGACGATATCCTCATCTATAGCAAGACCTAGACAAAACATCTTGCTCATGTGGATCGAGTTCTCCATCTACTCTCTCAGCACCAACTTTTCCTGAAATAGTCTAAATATGATTTTGGCGCCTCAGAAGTAGAGTACTTGGGTCATCTGGTTGGAAAATATAGTGTCATGGTGGATCCTAAAAATATTGAAGCTATGCAAGACTGGACTCACCCAAAGACTCTCAAAAGATTGTGTGGATTTTTGGGCTTAACAGGTTATTATGACAAGTTTTTTAAGAATTACAGAAAGATTGCAGCACCTCTCACTGCTCTCCTAAAAAAGAACTCTTTCACTTGGACTCCAGCTACTACTCAAGATTTTCAAACCTTGAATATGGCCATGTGCACCACTCCAACCCTGTCCCTTCTTGATTTCACAAAGACCTTTGTCTTGGAATGTGATTCTTTAGGGGAAGGAATTGGTGTTTTCCTTATGCAAGAGGGTCAGCCTTTTGCCTTTACCAGCAAGCAACTATCTGAAAGAAATCTGGGAAAATCTATCTATGAAAAGGAAATGTTGGCTATTCTGCATGTCATTGATTTGTGGAGCCCTTATCTATTGGGGAAACACTTCCAAATTAAGACAAACCATCAAAGCCTCAAGTATTTTTTGGAACAATGCATTTCCTCCTCGGAGCAACAAAAATGGGTAACTAAGCTATTTGGCTATGATTATGAGATCATTTAAAAGAAAGGAAAAGAAAATGTGGTTGTGGATGCACTTCCCCACAAATATGAAGATGAAGGATCCCTTTTTTCTCTTTCTTTCATTGTGCCAAATTGGCTCCAAGCTGTTCACCAGGAATGGCTACAAGATCCCAAAAGTTCGCAGTTTGTCCAACAATTGAAGTCTAGTGCTCCAACTCCCCCAGGGTACTCTTGGCTCCATGATGAGCTTAAATACAAAGGTCTTTTGTATTTAAGTAAACAATCAAATCTTAAATCCATGGTACTTTATGAGCTTCATGCTACACCGACAACGGGGCACTCAGGGTTCACCAAAACCTATGACAGGGTCAAACATTCTTTTTTCTGGGATGGTATGAAATAGGACATTCATACTTTTGTCACCGAATGTGATGTGTGTCAACGCAACAAGGGAGAAACAGTCAATATGATGTGACATTCGTACTACAACCGCTCCCAATTCCACCTGCTATTTGGAAGGACATCTCTATGGATTTTATTACAGGCTTACCCAAATCGGAAAATAAATCAATCATCATGGTGGTTGTTGATCACCTTTCCAAGTATGCTCATTTCTACGCTCTTCAACAACTGTTTACAGCATCCACGGTGGCTCAAATTTTCATGGATCAGGTCTTCAATATTCATGGCATGCCACACTCTATTGTTTTTTATCGCGACCCAACTTTCACAAGCAATTTTTGGCAAGAACTGTTCAAGCTACAAGGCACCCAATTGCATCTTAGTACAACTTATCATCCCTAGAATGATGGTCAAACATAAGTTGTCAACAAGTGTTTGGAAACATATTTGAGGTGTTTTTCCTCGGAAAAGAAAAATCAGTGGGCTCAATGGTTACCCCTAGTTGAATGGTGGTACAACACTTCATACCATACAGCTACATGCATGACTCCTTTTGAAGAGACATATGGACAGAAGCCACCTTCAGTTCTCTCATACTTACCTGGTGTCTTGAAGGTCCAAGTGGTTGACCAAACATTTACAGTTCGAGAGGCTATTCTCTGTACCCTCAAAGAGAATTTGGTCATGGCACAGAATCGCATGAAGAAACAAGCAGATCAAGGTCGCTCTGAATGTCAACTTGAAGAAGGGGATCATGTGTTTCTTTGCCTGCAACCTTACAAGCAGAATTCCCTCAAGGTCGAGCATTGTCAGAAGCTAGCGCCCAAATTTTATGGGCCTTACACAGTTCTCAAGTGTGTTGGGCAAGTGTCCTATCAGTTAGCTTTTCCCAGTCATTCGAAGCTACATCTTGTTTTTCATGTTTCCTGCTTAAAGAAGGTGATTAGAACTAAGTGCCAAATTCAAACCAACCTTCCCGAGTTAGACGAAGAAGGATCCATTTGGCTACAACCACAAGCAGTTTTGGACCAATGTGAGCATCACCTGCGTCAAAGAACCATCAAGGAAGTGTTAATACAATGGAAAGATACAACTCCAGCATATGCCACTTGGGAACCAGCTACCATTTTGCAGCAATTTCCACATCTCAAGCCTTGAGGACAAGGTTATTTTAAGGGGGAGGACATGTTAGGGTCCTAATCTGCACATAGGTAGAACATTATATTTAGATGTAATAAAGGTCAATATTAATAAGGCCTTGCAATAAAATAGAATAAGTCGGATGTAAGAAGACCTAATAGAAGCTTCCGCTTCTAGAAGGATCTTCCTCTAGATGCTTCTTTTGATAGACACATTTAGTATAAATAGGAGTCCAGGGTATGAGAACCCTAGCTTGGATATTATTGTAAAAGATTTATGCTCAACTGGAGGTTGCCACCTCAAAGAGGCTCGTGAACATTGCTTTCAGAATCAAAGTGTTATTTATGTTGATATTCTTATATCATTTCAGTGTTATTCTGGTGATTGTTCTGGTTATATTGTTGTTCTTCTACCATTTCTAGCATTTTATTTATGTTATGCATACTTTTTATATCTGGTATATTACATAATGTTTTGGACAATGTGGATATTATCCTATATTTGGCCAATAGTCATGTTTATTTTGCTTAATGATAAAATGCTTGACTATTTATATGAATGGGAGTTACAAGGAAAGTGTTTGAACATATTTTGGGTTATTATATTACACATTATAAGGCAAGTGTTATTACAAGTCAAGTGTTTGAGCATATTTCATGATGACTCTTTTTAGCAGGGGGAACAATGGAAGAGGTGCAAACAGAGTTAGAGGAAACAATTGGCAAAGAGGCCATAGAAGGCCACGATTCTCAATACATTTTGACGGTGATCCGCAAGAACTAAATCATCTTTTCCAAGATGGGTTCTTCATCCTAGTTGGCCAAGGGATTCTCCAACCCCGACCTAAGAGGCCTCCTTTCCAGCCACATAAAAACTTCTCTGGTATCTGTGTTCCCCCTCATGTTTCTATACATCCAGAATCACCTGCCAATGATAGATGTCAAGAGATCGTCCATCAACCTGTTGCACATCATAATGGTTTTCCTATAGTACCATTTCCATTGCCTCCTCCTTGAGCACCATTCAATCCAAATGCCCAAGTTGATCATGTTGTTTCTCCAACCTAGTCCTCACATGCAAGCAAAGGCTCAAAACTACCATGCTCGAACCAGAGATTGATAAAGGGAAAAAAGTGGTCAATTCCCCTAACTCTTCCAAAAATTCCTTTGAATCAGTGTCCTCCCATCTCCACCTCAAAGATAATTTCTCCCATGTCATCAACGAAATCCATCCTCGAGGTTCCAATCATCCTAAGGATACTACAAAAGGAAAGACAACAAAAGGATCAAAGTAGGGCAATAGTGAAAAGAGAACAACCGCCTCTCATAGAAAATATGGATTTTGATGTTGTTATTGATACAATGACAAACTTTTTTTTTGGACAAAAAGCACATATTTAGACAAAATGTTTTGGACAACGTGGATATTATCCTATTTTTGGTCAATGGTCATGTTTATTTTTCTTAATGATAAAATGCTTGACTATTTATATGAATGGGAGTTACAAGGAAAGTGTTTGAGCATATTTTGGGTTATTATATTTCACATTATGCCAATTATTGAAGTCGGTAAAAAGGGAGTAACAAGGAGGAGTCATAATTTAACAAAGATATTAGGGGTCCCACCTATTTAGTTATTATTTAATATACCCATATTTATTTTATTATTGTCTATTTGTTTCAAACTAGTGATTAAGCTAACTAAATCTTAACAAAAGAAAGGTAGTTGAACTACCATAACTTGTTTGAAGAAGAATAAAAGCTCAATCAAAAGAATATACAAAGAGAGGAGAGAACAAAAGAATAAATTATGATATAAGGTCTACTCTGTACTTGTGAGATACTTATTTTTCTTCATTCATTCTGAGTTTACTAGAAAGCTAAACCATCTTGATGACATCAGGGTCTTATTGAAGGCATCAGGATTCAAAATTGAATCATATATTTCAACAGCTTGTTTCTAAAGGTTATGATCTTTCTTGGCAGTATGTGTGTTCTTGTTTGTTTATGGATTAGATTCCATGACCGAAAAATGATATTTTGCAGAGTCAAATGACAACAATTTTATGGCAAGTTGATCCATATCTTTAGCTTCAATTTCTTTTGTGTTCAGTCTTTTTGTATGGTGTCCATTGGAGAATTCTAAATCTGACTTTGGTCCCACCCTCGTAGGGGTTTGTAAATATAATTTTGCTTTGTATCTTAGAATAAAATTAATATAAAAATCAGATCTTTGATTTCAGTTTCACATGCGTATCTTAATGATATTGTTTAGATTTTACTTTTATTCTCGTCTCCTTTCTTGTACACTCATATGTTTATCTTTTCTTTATTTCTTTTACATAGTTACATATAACATACAAAATCAGCCTTAGTCCCTAGTACATATTATTTATGGATTAAGAGATTGTTTTGGATTAAAGGCTATAAACTTTGGGTGACATTCCCAACTATCTTGCCTTATCTCGACAAGATATGAAAATCCTTGAGTAAGGTTCTTCATACCTTTTCCTCAACATTTATTTGGAAACCATACTAGGAAGATCTTCCATATCTCTCTGGTTGATTGTATCACGATTGTATTTTATTTTTCTATTTTTTCTAATTACTCTTTGACTGATTTTTTCCATTACAGTACCTGTTGCGAAAAAACCCAATATTGGAAATGGTCTTGATGAACAAACCAACATTACATTGACCTTATTCAACACTATTTAGAAACTTCCACTACTCATGTTGAACTTGAATTCTCTTGGGAAGTAATTGAAGGGACATAAATATTCGTGAATGTTGGGAAGCCAGGAAAAGATAGCCCATAAATCAACAGTAACCTTTCCACTTACCTGTTTAATATTTTTGTTTCATGTCCTCTAATTCTTGTATTTCTCGAAGAAGAAGAGGATTGTCCCCTCAAGTTACTCATATTTTTGAAATAGGGAGAAAGTTTGTTTTACAAACAAAACAAAGTGCTCTTAGGTGAACCTTATATGATTATGCTAGTTCATCTTCATCGCCCATACCTTTCACCTTCAATATGACATCCTCGGGTAGTGGTATTGGTACCAGAGGTTCCACCTCCTCAGAACCTTCTGCTTCATTTGTGATTGGTAGTATCTTTAGTCATCAAATCCCTATTCAATATAATACCAATCTTGCCAAGGTCATTAAAAAATATGGGCTTTTCCAATTTGAGGAAGATGCTACAACCACCCCATGGCACGTGTCTTCTCCATTGAATCTCACACCAGCCACCCAACCATTACCAAAATTAAAATATCATTTACATAGGTTCTCAGGAAATGGTATCATTACCACAAACGAACACCCAGTATCATTTTCTAACGCTTGTCATAACATAGGGGCTAACGATAACAATACTTGCATGTGTTTATTTTTCAATTCTCTTGAAGGGAAAGTTGCAGCATATTTTTTTGATCTCCCTCCCAAAATCCTTTCAACTTGGTAAGAATTGGTCTATTGGTTTAAGTCCACTTATTGACAGCCCAAGAGTCCAGCTGATAAGTTAAGCGAATACAACAATATTTCCTATAAAGATGGTGAAACCATTAAGTCTTATAACCTTTGCTTCACCAAGCTATACAATCAAATTCCCGAACTAATCCATCCTCAAAATCAAATTGCATTCATGCATTACTATAATGATTTACCTTATCCTTATTGTCATAGACTTGAATAAAAGGTTATTGACAATCTCGGTTCCACCCTTCAGACTTCCTTAGAATATGAAGAGAAACTTGAGAGAATTGGTCTTCCTAAGGGATACTTGATCAAGAAAACAGACATGGCTTCCATTCTACAGCTCATGTAAGATACGAATAATAGGATGATAGCTTATGAACGAAAAGGAATTTCCTCTTCCTCTTCCCCCAGGGCTTCTTCTTATTCCCTAACGCCTTTTAGAAATGCCAATGAAAGAACTTTTCATCCAAATTCCATAATGAACTGCACTTGGTGTAACTTATGTGAAGAAAATCATGATTAGAACACTTGTGAAGTTAAAATAAATGCTAGAGATAAGATCTTTAGAAAAAGGCTCGATACCATGATCATTGTTTTAGATTAGGATAAACCAGAGGATGTTATGGTATTCAATACCAGGAACAAATCTTACATTGCCAAGAGAAAATTTGATCTTCCCCGGACTTCTTCTGCCCCAAGCTCATCTTCTCAAAATGTTGATACAAAAACTATTAGAAATTCAAGTGATCAAGGAATATATTCTCTTCTTCCCTCTTCCAAGTACAATATCCTTAACCAATTGGCTAATATCAAAGTTGATGCTACCCTTTTGGACATGGTTTATGTCCCAGGACAACATAATCATCTTAAGAAATTTATGGAAGGTAAGATTTCCACCATAGACAATCTATTTGAAGAGTCAAAGGAAGAAGATTCAACTGTAAATAGGATAGGTGTAAATAACTTTAAGAACCCTTTTTAAAAAAATCCCTTTCTATATCCCGGTAAAAATCATGGATAAAATAGCTCAGTGTTGCCTAATTGATGGCGGATCTGGTCCACGTGTGATGTCTAAAATTATCATGAAAGAGCTTGGCTTATCTTGTACCAATGAAGATTCTAGAAGCATGCTCTCTTGTAATAATTTGCAGCAATCAACTATAGGTGAAATCAAGGATGTAACCCTAGTTTCATGTGCACATCATGAGATAAGGAAAACTCTCAATATCCAAGTAATTGACATGTCGGTGAGTAACTACTCAATTATTTTGGGAAGGGATTGGAAAGCCTTAATGAGTGGATACCTTTCACTTGATGGTAAACATTTATCCATCCCTTGAAACAGAAAGAAGATTATAGTTCTTAGGGAAGGAATAATTTCACCGTATATAGAGAGTGTCCCCCAACCTAACGTAAATTATCTAGAAGAAGATTTAGGGGTGTACTCTATATTTTCCGATGAAGGTGATACTATACTTGAAACAATTGATTTTGATGATGGCATGTCGCACATGCATTTTGATGGCTCATGTTCTAACAAAGGTAATGGAGCCAAAATTATTCTGCATTCCCCTATAGGAAAAAATCAAAATTTCTCTTATAGGTTGGAATTTTCTTGTACAAACAATGTTGTTGAGTTTGAGGCCTTATTGTTGGGCATTGAAAATGCATATAACCTTTGTTGTGGCCACCTTACAATCTTTGGTGATCCTGAACTTGTCGTGAACCTTGTACGAAAAAATTATGTAACAAACAATAAGTTAATTAAGCATTATACCGAAGTTGTTTAGATGTTGATTTCAAATATGTTATCATTTAACATCACTCATGTTAAAAGGGAACTTAATTCAATGGTTGATAGAGTAGTTGTTTTTTCATCTTCACCTACTCGACAACTTTTACCTCAAAGACCTAATTTTATGTTCCAATCTCTATACCATCCTCACCTCCACGATAATGTAGAATCATGGCAAGTTTTCCCTAGTGATGAAGGCATTTGCGCTTTCATACAAAATGAATTGTTTAAGCCCAAAGAAATCATCTTTGTTGAAGATGACAAATTTCCTAAAGGCTTGACTCCTCTCGAAAGTTCATTTTCTTCAAGTGATGTAGGAAACAAAGAAACAAATAAAGAGGAGGACTCAAAAATAAAATTTGGTGATACCATTTCTTTAAATATTGGGATATATGAGTCTCCAAAGATCATTAAATTAGGTGCCCAATGTTCTGATGAAGAGAAAGCGAAATTCAATAAATTACTTTGTGAGTTTAAATATGTTTTGTCCTGATCATATGAGGATATTTTTGGTTTTGATCCTGCTCTCATACAGCATGCCATTCCTATCAAGGAAGTGGAAAAACCAGTTAGGAAAAGGAAAAGACCTATCAATCATGCACTTGAAGCCACTATTAGGAAAGAATTGGAAAAAAAATTGAAAGCTAATATAATATTTCAAGTTAAGTATTCAGAATGGGTTTCAAATTTTGTCCCTACTCAGAAAACCATTGGTTAGTTCGGATTATGTGTTGATTTCCTCGCATTAAACAAGGAAAGTATCAAAGACCATTTTCCGCTTCGTAATATGGAGTTTATTTTACTCTAGGTTACATGGTCTCAAATGATGTCCTTACTTAACGGTTTTTCTGGATATAATAAAATAAAGGTAAAAATGGTTGATAGATATAAAACCACATTTACCACACATTGGGGCACATTTTCTAAGAATATATGTCATTTGGTTTATCTAATGCAAGTGCCACCTTTCAAAGAGCTATGCAGATAGATTTTGGCGATCTAATCGGAAATATTATCCAAGTTTATCTTGACGATTTGACTATTTATTCTAAAAATTGGTTGGATCATTTCAGTCATCTTAGAAACGTTCTCATGCACTGCAGAAAATTTGGTGTTTCGTTAAATCCTTCCAATTCTATTTTCGGTGTCACGAAGGGTAAGCTTCTCAGTCACATTGTTTCTGATTCTGGGATAAGTATATATCCTAAGAGGATTACTGCCATTCTAAACCTCCCTGTCCGCACTTCCAAGAAAGAAGTTCAAGATTTCATCGGCATTATTAATAGGTGGGACCCCTTTAGAACACTAATAAAAGGAAATGAATCCTCTTGTTAAGATCTCCAAGATTCTCCTATGATTGCATTACAGGAATAATTTCACAATTGAGAACAAAAAGAAAAACTTTGGTTCTAATTGCAATTTATGGATGATTGGTTTGTAATTTGATTTGAAAAGAAATGTGTATGTATTTAAACATTCTTTCCCTTGCTACATGTAGACTTTAACACTAAGCACAAATTGAATGAAAACTTATGTTATATTTGGACAATGGGTCATCATGTGGTATGGAATTTCTTTGGAAAATTATATATGCTATGGATCCATGTGTTGGTTTTGGACTCGACTTTTGATATTGGAAATTCGTATAGTAAATTTGTCAAAGTAGTTGACATGTGTGTGAAGGGTTAATGGAAGCTAGTGTGCTTCACTATGTTGTGGTTGATGAAATTTAATATATGGGAGATGGGAAGCGATGTGCATTTATTGCACATTGTTCTTACCCTATCTCTAGGACGCCACATTTACTATGTTTTTGGTATTTGTTGTGGGTGCTCTGGTAAATAGAAACTCCACCATTTTCAACCATTAGGGAAAAGGAGTTGTGTTTTGTGGTTTCCTTTGCATTACTCTTACAGGTATGAAAATTTTATCTCTTCATTCATTAAATTTAAGCTTTGCTCAAGTTAAAATTGTTTTGTTGGCTCTAGGATTTTGCATGCAAAATGTATTTGTTCTCCAAAGTTTACAAAATTTCTTTTAAAACACTCTGGTTGTGCGAAATCACATTTCGATTTGGGTTTTCCTTGTTTTTCCATTGAGCATTTGAGAAACTCGAACCAGAAATATAGCTCTACTATGTGTTTGGGTTCGGGTGTAAAATTGTGTTGTTCTTGAAGAAAACGTGGTATTTATGTTATTGATACAAATTCTACGGTGGATTGTTTGCATTTTGGTTGTGCAAAATTCATTTTGATCGTATTTTCTTTCGTGTTCGCGTAAAATTGATTTGAACTCGAAATATCGTTCGACGTTCTACTCTTGTTGGATTACATCGTTTTCTTACATTTGGAACAAGAATTGGCAATTATACTATTGGCAAAGGATTTTACTGTAAATAAGTTTGTGTTCGCTCAGATTCTATGATTAATTTCTAAAGTATTCTCTTTCTCTGTAAAAGAAAAGGGAAATTAAGGTTTCGTATATTACCCTAGCCAAACCCAGACCTTGAAAGAATTGTATGTGGTAAATGTTGTCACCTTGGAAGTTAGCGAGGAAACTATTTTTGGGAAGGAATTGTTACCGTCGTGCTTATGGGATGTACTGCAAACCTCACTCCTACTATGTTTTGTTTCAGGCCTTTTTTCCCATTGAATTTGAACATGTAAATAATTTTAAGTCTTCTTTCTTGTCCCAATAGCCATAACATTGATTCGAAACCACAAAATTGTGGGCTCATTGTGTTATTTATCCATGAGGAATTCAGTTGAATTCTAAAGTTAATATGAGTTTTTGATTATTAAACTCACAATGGGGTTTTCAAGCCACTTTGGTTTTGATGCTAATGATTTGAGGTTATAGCGAAAAAATTGATACACCGTCAAAAGGTCCTTGTGATTCCTTTAAGTATTTCATGTAGATTTAAAATATTTTAGTTATGATTATTTCCAAGAAAAATTGATTTGTTGATGGTCACCTACATATTGCATTACCATTTTAAAAGAACATCTATGTTTTGAAAAAGAAAAGATTACAAAAGTTGGCAGTTCTGGAATTTTCCTCGAATTTGATATTCAATAGTTTAAAGGTTGTAGTTCATGGATGTTGTATGATGAAGTGTTATAAAAGGAATGGTTGTGGCTCAAATAATATTTGGTTGAGGGGAGCCTTGCTTTCTAAATTGTCTTGGAAAACAGTGGTAAAATGTTTCCAACGAAGAATATTATTATGAACTAATGATATTATTGTTTATTGATATTATTATGAACTTATGATATTATGAACTAAGTCTATTTTCGGTGTCACAAAGGGTAAGCTTCTCGTTCATATTTTTTTTGATTCAGGGATAAGTATATATCCTAAGAGGGTTATTGCCATTCTAAACCTCCCTGTCTGCACCTCCAAGAAAGAAGTTCAAGCTTTCATGGGAATTATTAATTTTGTTCATAGATTTGTTCTTGATTTTGCTATCATGGTTAAACCAATCCATGATATCTTGAATCAAGATCATTCTTTTTCTTGGAAAGATGATTTTAAGAATGATTTCCTTAGGATTAATAAGGCAATCAATTATGCACCTGTTTTGGTGAAACCGAATTTTTAGAAAGCTTTTATAGTATATACCAATGCCACTAAGGAACCAATTTCTGCTATCCTCTTGCAATGTGATGACTAGAACAATGAAAAACATGTAGCTTACATGAGTCAAATTCTATCATATGATGAGGTCAAATATTCTTATATTGAAAAACATGCTTTCTCTCTTGTCAAAGCTATAGAAAAATTTCGTTATTTTATTTTGGGAAAACACACGCAGGTAAAAGTTCCTTTGCTTGCTTTCAAGTTTATACTTCCACAAACTTATCTTTCAAGAAAACATGCACATTGACTTGCAAAGATTCAAGAGCATGATTTGAAAATCATGACTTCAAAGACAATAAAGGGACGAGACTTATCCCTTCACTTTGCTCAGCATGCTGAGCCAAGTGAAGAACGAGACAATCAAGATAACCCTCTTTCAGTGTTATTTTATATTGAAAATCAAAATCTCTCTATATTTGAGCATCCTTGGTATAAAAATCTGGTGTATTATTTGTAGTATCAAGGGTGCCCAGATGACGTGGCTCCTCATCAAAGAAGGAGACTCTGCCTTGAAGCTTCTAAGTATATCATTCTAGGGGACTCCTTGTTTACAATATTTGCTGAGGGTTTTCTACTAATATATGTAAATGATGAAGAAGCACATAAATTATTACACGAAGTACATAGATCATCAACATATGTCATCCATATTGGTGGCCATTTTTTTGCTAAATCTACTACTTTTAATATCATAAGAAATGGTTATTATTGGCCTTTGATCTTTCATGATTCTTATAAATTTTCAAGGTCTTGTGATAAATGCCAAAAATTCATTGGTAAAGAACGTCTTTCTGCCATGACTTTATAACATGTCCTTCTGGATTTTCCTTTTTCTAAGTGGGGTCTAGAATTTATTGGTCCAATCAATCCTTCATCCTCTACAGGACATTTCTTTATTTTGACAGCCACTGATTACTTTACTAAGTGGACCTAGGTTGTCCCTCTTAGACATGTGTAAGATGAACAAGTAATTTATTTTCTAGAGTCTAAAATCTTTTCTAGATTTCTCCTTCCATTAGAAATCATTACAGACAACAATCCAGCCTTCATTTTAGAAAAATTGACTCAATTTCTGGCTAAACTAGGTGTCAATCATTTCACTTCATCTACTTATTATCCTCAGGTAAATGGACAAGTAGAGTCTACTAATAAAAACATGGTCAAAATTATAAAGATAATCATAGAAGATAAACCTCACCAGTGGAACACACTTTTGACTTATGCTCTTTGGGCAAACCGTACTACCACCAAAGAAAGTAAATGATTTACTCCCTTCCAACTTGTCTATGGCCAAGAGGCTTCTTTACCTATTGAATTGGAACTTTCTTCCTTACGGTTGATGTTACAGATTGAAGAATTAAATTCTTCTGATGTTTCTCAAAGGATAAATACACTGCTAGCCTTGGAAGAACAAAGAAATTTTTCCTTGGAAAATTTGAAGAGGAGGCAGTGAAGTAGTATTTTAACAAAAGAGCAAAGACTGTTGAATTTAAAATTGATGACAAAGTCTTATTGTGGGATTCAGTTCATGTTGAGAGAGGGAGACATTCTAAATTCCAAAAGTTATAGCTAGGTCCATTTAAAACCGTGTTTATCCTCGACACAAATTCATATATTCTTAAGGACATGGATGAGCGATTTTTTTCTTATAGTACCAATGGTTCCCATTTGAAACATTATGTGGAACCAACTTGACCATCGACTCGATTTTGTGTAAATATGATTGTTGTATATATTTTTGTCTTACGTTTTTTTTGTCATTTTGGTTTATTGAGTTTTATTTTATGTTGTTTGTTTTGCATGGTCATCAGAAATAAAGTCTGGAAATTTTTTTCCATAATGATTTCATTTTGTAAGTATTTTTTATCAATGAAAACAAGATAGACACAATTGTTACGATATCTTCCTTTTGAGACACTGAGGAAATAACTTTTTTCTTTCAATATTGTTGTAGTATAGTTGGTTTTGTTTTCTTCCTCGTTTCGAGTATCCCTTTCTTCCCTCCATCCTGAGATTCAAGAGCATATCAGAAGCATTCTCCTTGAAATTTTAAAAGTGTTATTAGTTGCGAACCTTATTGATTGTTATGCATACAGGACCATTTCCCCTCATACATCTCACTTTCTATAAGTTATTTCTCGAAATCCCATCTCATTTTTCCCTTAAACCGTCTTTTTCCCCATGTTGCATAGCTATTTTTTGAACAATTTCAATCACTTACTTCTACTGGTTTGTGGAGCCAAACATTCTGAGTTCTAAATCTGTTGAGAACAATTTTTCCTGTGGAGTCGCCAGTTTGTTGATGCCTAAAAAATAAGTGCAACATGAGATCCCTGCCTACAAATAAGTTGCAATGCATTTATACGTACATATCATTAATACTAAATAGGTGGGACCCCTTTAGAACACTAATAAAAGGAAATGAATCCTCTTGTTAAGATCTCCAAGCTTCTCATATGATTGCATTACAAGAATAATTTCACAATTGAGAACAAAAAGAAAAAATTTGTTTCTAATTGCAATTTATGGATGATTGGTTTGCAATTTGATTTGAAAAGAAATGTTTATGACTTTAAACATTCTTTCCCTTGCTACATATAGAATTTAACACTAAGCACAAATTGCATACAAACTTATGTTATATTTGGACCATAGGTCATGATGTGGTATAGAATTTCTTTGGAAAATTATATATGTTGTGGATCCATGTGTTGGTTTTGGAATCGACTTTTGATATTGGAAAATCGTATAGTAAATTTTTCAAAGTAGTTGACATGTGTGTGAAGGGTTGATGGAAGCTAGTGTGCCTCACTATGTTTTGGTTGATGAAATTTAATATATGGAAGATGGGAAGCGATGTGCATTTATTGCACGTTGTTCTTACCCTATATCGAGGATGCCACCTTTGCTATGTTTTTAGTATTTGTTGTGGGCGCTCTGGTAAATAGAAACTCCACCATTTTCGACCCTTGGGGAAAAGGAGTTGTGTTTTATGGTTTCCTTTGCATTAATCTTATAGGTATGAAACTTTTATCTCTTCATTCATTAAATTTAAGCTCTTATCGAGTTAAAATTGTTTTGTTGGCTCTAGGATTTTTCATGCAAAATGTATTTGTTCTCCAAAATTTACAACATTTCTTTTAAAACACTCTGGTTGTGCGAAATCACATTTCGATTTGGGTTTTCCTTATTTTTCCATTGAGAATTTGAGCAACTTGAACCAGAAATATAGATCGACTCTATTTTTGGGTTCGGGTATAAAATTGTGTTGTGCCTGAAGAAAACGTGGTATTTATGCTATTGATACAAAGTCTACGGTGGATTGTTTGCATTCTGGTTGTGAAAAATGCATTTTGATCATATTTTGTTTCTTGTTAGAGTAAAATTGATTTGAACCCAACATATTGTTCGACATTCTACTCTTGTTGGATTACATCGTTTGGTTACATTTGGAACAAGCATTGGCAATTGTACTATTGGCAAAAGATTTAGCTGTAAATAAGTTTGTGTTCGCTCAAATTCTATGATTAATTTCTAAAATATTCTCTTTCTCTATAAAAGAAAAGGGTAATGAAGGTTTTGTATATTACCCTAGCCAGACCCAGACCTTAAAAGAATTGTATGTGGTAAATTTTGTCACCTTGGAAGCTTGCGAGGAAACTATTTTTGGGAAGGAATTGTTATCGTCGTTCTTATGGGATGCACTACAAACCTCACGCCTACTATGCTTCATTCTAGACGTTGTTTCCCATTGAATTTGAACATGTAAATAATTTTAAGCCTTGTTTCTTGCCCCAATAGCCATAACATTGATTCGAAACCACAAAATCATGGGCTCATTGTGTTATTTATCCATGAGGAATTCAGTTGACTTCTAAATTTAATATAAGTTGTTTATTATTAAAATCACAATGGGGTTTTCAAGCCACTTTGGTTTCGCTGCTAATGATTTGAGGTTATAGCGAAAAGTTTGATACACCGTTGAAAGGTCCTTGTGATTCCTTTCAGTATTTCATGTAGATTTAAAATATTTTAGTTATGATTATTTCCAAGACAAATTGCTTTGTTAATGGTCTCGTACATATCACTTTACCATTTTAAAAGAACATCTATGTTTTGAAAAAGAAAAGGAAGATTACGAAAGTTGGCAGTTCTGGAATTTTCCTCGAATTTGATATTAAATAGTTTAAAGGTTGTAGTTCATGGATGTTGTATGATGAAGTTTTATAAAAGGAATGGTAGTGGCTCAACTAATATTTGATTGAGGGGAGCCTTGCTTTCTAAATTGGCTTGGCAAACAGTGGTAAAATGTTTCCAACAAAGAATATTATTATGAACTATAGAATTAACGAATGATATTTTATTTAATAAAATAATAACCATCTTACTCTCATCCATTGATGAAGCTTCAATAAACAATAACCATATTTTATTTGTTGCAAGTGAGGCATGAATCCCCGAAGCTTCGAAGTCCCTGAGTAAATATCCATCGTAAATGAGTGGGTGAGTGCGAGTCGTTGGACCCTGAGTGGTTCGGCGATTCGAAAATATGGGAGAATTTGGTTGATAGTTGGGTGGAGTGGAGAATATCATGAATCCACGAATCCTAGATTTAATCTCGGTTGTCAATTGGCGGGTGAACGTGAACCATAGATCTCCAAGTTATTCATAATTTGGCTATCCGGGTTTTGGTTGATAGTTGTGCAGAGTGGAGAATCTCCTGAAGCCCAGAGCATCGGAGTCTTTCTTGGTTGTAAATAATGCCAAGGAGGTGTACCTCGTTCACCATCCAATTGAAACTTGAGTTGACATTGGATCCCAGTGGAAGGATAGGGTAACACCTACGCCTGCCGGTTAAGTTAATTTTTGACCAGGTTCGATTGGTAATCACTTTGGTGAATTTACTGCTTTTGTTGGGTTGGGTAAATTTCTCCAGAAACCCCAGATTCGGGAGTGAACACAGACCATTGATCGGAGAGAAAATGTAAACCCTCATATTTGTGGATTACGACACTTCACGAGTTCAGAATTTTTGGGTGAGGAGTGTTATGTTGGTAAATCTTCTGGAGCACCGAATTTTTAGAGCGCCAGAATAAACAATTCCATATTAAGCCTGAGGTCATGTGCATGACTTCGCTGGAGCGATAGGACCCTTGCGAATACAAACTTTCCTGTAGTGCAAGAAAAAGGCTTGTGGTAAGAGTTTAAGAGTTCTCTGAGGACTCATGAGCCACTTCAACTCCAGTGTAGTTTGATCCTAGACCAAGAGATCACGCAGGCCCATAGGGGGTTAGCATCAAGTGGTATCAGAGTAGGAATAAGATATGTGAGGAGAAATATTCAGAACCATACTGTCGGGGAGACGCAGGGAGAGACCTATATCCAATGCATCCATGGAGGAGGAAATGAGACAACTTCGAGTAAGGCTAGATGCCATGGAAACAACACAAAGGAGATAATTGGAGATAGGTGATGTTAGTGACGCTGAAAGTGAAAATCCAGAAGAATAATAAGTTGTACGAGAAAAAGCAACAAAGGAGCGATTACTAAGAGAAGTTGTCAAGCTGTGAACCAGAGAAAAGATGGAAGTCCCAATGTACGAAGGTAATTTAAATGTAGAAGAGTTGTTTGACTAGATAAGTGCTTTAGACAAGTACTTTGACTATGAGGATATTGATGATGAGAAGAAATTAAAGCATGCTATGACCAGGTTGAGGGGACATGCAACTTTATGGTGGGATGAATTGCAAGCTAATAGAAAGAGAAAAGGTAAGACCAAGATTAAAAGTTGGGATAGAATGGTAGTGAAGCTCAAGGATAAATTCATACCTAGGGACTATCAGCTGGATCTGTTCAAAAGGTTGTAGAATCTAAGACAGAAGGGTTTGTCAGTGAATGAATATACTGAAGAATTCTATCAGTTGAATATAAGAGTAGGACATAGGGAAAATGAGGAAGAGAAATTTGTTAGATATATTAATGGGATGAGATATGAAATACAAAATGAAATTAGTCTAGTAATGATGAATATGGTAGAAGACCCTTATCAGGTAACCTTGAAGGCAGAAGAAAAATTGGAAAGAAAGAAAATTCAAAAGAACATGGGGAAGAGTCCTAACAGAGGAAAAGGAACCACTAGATAAAAGTTCCAGAGATCTAGGGAGGAAGCTAGAGGACATAACAATCAAAAAAATAGAGGAGGAAGTTCTATAGGAGGAGACTCTAGAGAAAAGAAACCTTTTCCAAGAGGTATAGAAAGAGGCAGAGGAGGAGAGTTCAAGTGTTATGATTGCGGAAAAAACAAGGCACATGTCTTGGGAATGTCCTGAAAAATAAGAATGCAAGAGTTAGAGAAGCTCATATTTCTAAGGTGCGGTAGAGGAATGGGGAGACAAATATGAAAGCAAAAGTAGTTGAATTGGGAAGATTTCTCATGATAAGGAAATCTCTTGTGAAGCCAGAAAAAAAAGGTACGAGAACCAGTCGAAAGAAACAGTTTATTCGGAACTTCTTGTAATACCAGAGACAGAGTATGCAAGGTGATCATAAACAGTGGTAGCATTGATAATTTAGTGTCCACAGAGATGGTGGAAAATATGAAGTTAGAGACGAAAACACATCTGATTCTGTACAAGGTGTCATGGTTGCAGAAAGAACATCAAGTCATGGTAAGTAAACAATGTAAATTTGAGTTTAAAATTGGTAGTTATAAGGATGAAGTTTTATGTGATGTCATTCCTATGGATGTTTGTCATGTTCTATTGGTAAGGCCATGGAAATATGAGAGAAATTTCATACATGATGGGAGCAAGAATACTTATACCCTTGAGAAAAATGGGTGTAAACATATCTTGTTGCCACTTGAGGAAAAGGGAGTCAAAGAGGAGGCTAGTCTGAGTATACTTCTCATGAGTGGGAAGGATATCTTGAAAGGATTTAAGAAAGATCAGGAAATGCAGTTTGTTGTTATAGGTAAGCCAAGATTCATCCTTACAAATACTTCTACGAATGATATTCCTGTGGAAATTCAAGAATTATTGGATGAGTTTGTTGACATTGTGGTGGATGAGTTGCCTCATACTTTACCGCCCATCAGGATTATTATTCATCATATTGACCTTATTCTGGGAGGGAGTTTTCTAAACAAAGAAACATATAGGTGAACCCCTAAGGATAATGAAGAGGTCAAGGAGTAGGTCCAAGAGTTGTTGGACAAAGGACTAATCAGAGAAATTTTGAGCCTGTGTGCAGTACCAACTGTGTTGAGTCCAAATAAAGATGGAGGTTGGAGAATGTGCAGAGATTCTAGAGATATCAACAAGATAACCATAAGGTATAGATTTCCTTTACCTAAAATGGATGATTTAATGGATTGTTTGAGTGGAGCTAGTTATTTTTCCAAAATAGAATTGAAAAGTGGTTATCATCAGATAAGGATGATAGAGGGGGGTGAATGGAAGACAACGCTCAAAACAAATGAAGGGTTGTACATGTGGCTTGTTATGCCTTTTGGTTTAACCAATTCTCTAAGCATATTCATGAGGTTAATGAATGAAGTGATCAAAGATTTTATTAGGAAGTTTTTGATTGTTTATTTATATGATATTCTAGTTAACAAAAAGACCGAGTAGGAGCATTTAAGACACTTGAAGATGGTGTTGAGGAGGTTGCAACAAGAAAAGTTGTTGGTGAATTTGAAGAAGTGTTATTTCATGAAGACAAAACTTGTGTATATGGGGTTGGTAATCTCTTCAAATGAATTGAATATGGATCCAAAGAAGGTGAGGGATATAAGAGAATGGCCTTCTCCAAGAAGAATATTTGAAGTAAGAAGTTTTCATGGAGTAGCAAGTTTTTACAGGAAAATCATCAAGAATTTTAGCAGTATATGTGCACCCATACTGGGTATTATAAATAAAAACATAGATCTTTTGACTGGACAGAAGAAGTCGAGAAATCATTTAGATTGTTAAAAGAAAATATAATAGAACAACCTATCTTAATTCTGCCAAACTTTAGGAATACTTTCCAAGTCAAATGTGATGCAAGTGGAGTGGCCATCGGTGCAGTTTTAAGTCAGGATGATAAGCATGTTGCTTATTTTAGTGAGAATTCAAATGATGATAAGAAGAAGTATTCAACATATGACAAAGAATTTTACACTATAATTCAAGCTTTGAAAAAGTGGAGACATTGTTTTATACCAAAGGAGTTTATTTTATATACTGACAATCATGCTTTGCAGTTCATAACCAAACAAGAGAAGTTGAACCAGAGACATGCCAAATGGGTAGAATTCATGCGGAATTTTACTTTTGTCATTAAGCATATTAGTGGGAGTGTTAACAAAGTTGCATATGCTTTGAGTAGAAGATTTTTGATCTTGTTGTTACGAGGAAAATCTCTTTATGGCTAGGGTAAACCACAACAAACGGAAATGACTGCAGAAATCAACTATATTCTCAAGTATGATATATAAACAAATATGCTAGCAAGACAAGATAAAAGGCCTACCTCATCCAAACGTTCAATGAAGTCCACCATTGAGCACTTGACCCAAAGCAATATACCTGCAACTAGTCCTCAACAACCAAGAAAAGAAAGCATGTGGTGATAATATATGAGGTTATCACATTCAATAGCATAATCCATTAATATACATAACAAATACACCCATGGAATAATAATTCAAATATTTGCTAGATATCAATTGGACGGGAAAAGAGTATTTCTATTAATATATGATTAGGAGAAGTGAAAACGTTACAAACTTTCGTGTCAGCATGGTTCAGAACTGAGAAACTAAGTTCCTTCTAGCTGGTCCTCCACCACTTCAATCCTCCACCAAAGGCAAGCTCATAGAAGAGAGACAATGAAGTTCTCAATCAATAAGGGAAGAGCTTGGGGGCTGAACACTGTGTTCAGACTTAAAGAACAAAGGGATGTAGACTCAATATGAAGTGAATAATTTATCCAAAGTAACTTTTCTCTCAAAGTTGAATTATTTCTCCTCCTTTCCATAGCTTGGAATTGGCCCATTTATAGCCTTCAAATTGAATTGAAGGGTCAAGTCATAACTTTTCCAGTATATGGAATTCCAAGGATCATAGATCTCTTGTCATGACATGGAAACCCGACACAATTTTTCATTTTGGGGCACAAATCCCGATGTGTGCATGTTGTAGTGGTGCAGCCTGTGTATATGCATGTTGTATAGTAGGCAAGGTGTGTACATGTGGGAAAAATGTATTTTTAGCTCTGGGATTTGCAAAAAGGGATGAAAAGTATGCATAGGGAAATGGAAAAAATCCCTTTGTGCAAGATTGAATAGGGTGAGGAAAATCTTGCTATAACACTTATAGGAATTCCAAGTAGAGACTTTGGGATTTGAACACCTCAAGGAGATGTACCGGGAAGACCCATATTTCAAGGAATCTTATGAAGCTTGTGAAAATCCTTTGTTAAGGGATAGAAACCCATGGATGGAATATCTGATCCAGGAAGGCTTATTGTTCAAAGGAATTTGATTGTGTATCCTAAAATGCTCACTGAGGGACAATTTGTTGAAGGAAAAACATAGTGGAGGATTGGCTGGACATTTTGGCCATTATAAAACATATGCATAGTTAAGTTATTCATATTATTGGCCAGGAATGAGTTCTAATGTGAAGATGTTTATGGAAAAATGCAGAATTTTCTAGTATTCTAAAGGAAAGCAGCATAACACATGATTGTATCAACCATTGCTTATTCCAAACAGGCCATGGGATGCTATAAGTATGGATTTTGTTCTGGGATTTCCAAGAACCCAGAGGGGAAATGATTCAATCTTTGTGGTAGTTGAAACATTTTCAAAGATGGCACATTTCATGCCATGTCATAAAAAAAGTGATGCTACTCACATAGCAAATATGTTTTTTAAACAGATTGTGAGATTGCATGGGTTACCCATGAGTATAGTCTCAGATAGAGACACCAAATTTGTGGGACACTTTTGGAGGACTTTGTGGAATAAGTCGGAGACAAATTTATCTTTTAGTTCATCATATCACCCTCATACAGATGGACATATTGAGGTGGTGAATAGGAGCTTAGGGAATCTGCTAATAAGTTTAGTAACTGAACATAATAGTCAGTGGAATCAAATTCTGCCTCAAGCAAAGTTTGCATATAATGATTCACCAAACATGAGTACTGATAAGATCCCATTCCATATAGTATATGGAATGCATCCCAGAGGAATTTTAGAATTGATATATTTGGGACAAGATGAATTTTGGAGTGTAGGAGCAGAGGACTTCACTGCAGAAATGCAGAAATTGCATGAACAAATCAAAGGACAACTACATGATACCAACCAGAGATACAAGAACAAAATAGACCAAAGAAGAAAAGAGATGAATTTTGAAGTTGGCTATCAAGTCTTGGAACACCTGAGGAAGGAAATATTTCCAAGAGGGAAATATAATAAACTAAAGATGAAGAATATAGGACCTTGTAAAATCCTTAGAAAATTTGTTGCAAATGCTTACGAGATTGAACTCCCAGAGGACATTGGAATTTCACCAATATTTAACATAGTTGACTTATATCCTTACAAGATGGATGACACAGGAGGGACATATGATCAAGAGGAGATTCATTGGATGTAACAGATTCCCATAGCAGAGAAGCTCCAGATAGAAAATATTTTAGATCAAAGAATTGCTAAGATAACCAGGAGGAAGGTTTATTATGAATATCTAGTCAAATGGAAAAATCATCCAGTAGAAGATGCCAGTTGGATAACTAAAGTAGACATCGAGAAGCATGGAGAGGAAGTTGAGAATCTCATGGACAGGAGCCCATGAATATTTTGACCAGGGGAGTATGATGTAGGAGCATCATCGTCATCATTAATGAAGCTTGGTAGGAGATGACTCGACATCCAGCGCAACACACTTAAAAATGGTTTGGATCCCAAGGAGAGTATGTCGATTTAATTTTGAGACCTTTTTAATTAAATATCCCATGAGATCTTCAGGCTAGAGCCATTTTATATGGTCCAGGATTTTGTAATTTTCTTTAATTCATGTACGATTGTACATATTTTGAGCACCGACTCATATCTAATATTGTAAATGTTCATTTACTATAATAAGCTTAGTGGTAAGATGCTTTTAATTGTGATATGAAAACACTAGAATAGTCTGGAGGGAACACTTGAGAATCCCCTTCATGTATAAATCAATGTAATCTATGCCCAAAGGAGGTTGTTGAAACTTTTGTTAATTATTGTGGAAGAGATATAGCAGAAGAGAATTTCTTTCAAAATTCTGAGACTATGAACTTGTTCATTCTTCTGAAACTGAATAGATGTTGTGTTGTTATCTATGTGTATGAATGTCTATCCAAATTTTTTATTGACTGAGTTCTTCATACTGTTATAAGTTTCAATTTTTTCTCTTCTGATAATCATGGTGCAAGGAGTGCATAGTGCCAACGCAAGGAGTGCAGAGGTTGAACCATCTACAGGTTTGGGAGATAAGGAGAGATAGTGCAAGTTTCCATAGAGAAAGTGTAAGGAGTGCAACTACACTCATAGCAGTGTAAAAGATCAAGGGGATATCGATGCAAGGAGTGAATAGAACCAAAACTTTGTTAAGTGTTGATAAAGCTCAGGAGAATTAGCGTAAGGAGTGCGCAGATGACTTTCAAAGGTCCCAAGATTACGAGAGAAGCACAAAGTGTGTGTAGAATTTCATTTCTTAAAAGTGAACAAAATCTCAGGAGGGATAGCGAGTATAAGTTTCCAGGGAGGAAACAAGAAGAGGACAATTCCTTTACTTAGGGTCAAACATGCGAGATATTTCTGGGAGGAGTTGGAATCCCTCACAATCGTTCAATTGGGAGAAGGATAAAGGTCGTTAAGTGATAATTCCTTCAGACTTCGTTGCTCCGACAATTTTTAAGTTATTTGTTGCAAGTGAGGCACGGATCCTCGAAGCTTTGAAGTCCCAGAGTAAATCTCCACCATAGATGAGTGGGTGAGTGTGAGTCGTTGGATCCCTAAGTGGTTGATAGTTTTTTGGAGTTGAGAATCTCCTGAAGCCCTGAATCCTAGACTTAATCCTGAATGTCAATTGGCAGGTGAACGTGAACCGTAGATCTCCAAGTTATTCAGAATTTGGCTATTCGGGTGGTTTTGGTTGATAGTTGTGCGGAGTGGAGAATATCCTGAAGCCCCGGACTCTTTCTTGGTCATAAATTGTGCCATGAAGGTGGACCCCTTCTGTCATCTGATTGAACCTTGAGTTAACATTGGATCCCAGTGGAAGGACAGGGTAACACTTAGGCCTACCGGTTAAGTTAATTTATGACTAGGTTATGCCGATAATCACTCATGTGAATTGAGTGGTTTTGTTGGGTTGGGTAACTTTCTCCCAAATCCCCAAAGTCTTGAGTGAACACGGACTGTTGATTCGAGAGAAAACTCCAACCGTAAGATCTGTGGATTACGACACTTCTCCAGTTCATAAGTTTTAAGCGCGGAGTTTGTTAGGAACCAAATATCAATATAGCATAGAAAAACCTCAAAATAAGTACTCAACGCCTTGAAAAAGAGAGAAATTTAGATAATAAGCCTCTTCAAGGGGGAAATCTCCTTATGCCCACATAAATGTCCAAATACTAGATGATTCCAATTGAAAATGTCTCCTTGGTATATATAGGAGACTAGGAGGTATAATTACAACTAATGGACTAAAGTCGACATAAATAAAATAACATTACTAATGTAATATGCCTCAATTAAGGGGTAATGAGCCACTATTTAGGGCTTAACATGCCCCTCCCCTTGAGACAAGTGTTTTCTGCAACACTTGAGTAACTCTAGATGCTTCTGTATTGATGCAGGAGTATCGTACAAAGCCAAAGCACACGCCTAGCCAAAGGAACAGCTGGACGTGCAGATGAAAAAAGGGCATGAAAACATTTTGAATTTTGGAAAATGAAGAATTAATGTAATATCTAGGAGAAGTGTACTTACATTTATGTCTTGGATATATGAATAGATCTGAAGAAATTACTCTCATCTGTCGGATGTAATAGGCATTTAAGTTTGTTAATGTAAAGTAGGTATATATGAATGTTAGATTAGACAGTTTATAAGCGTAGGAGGGAAAACGGATATAGACACCCTCACCCTTGTATCAGTAGAGGAGGATTATCATCATTCATATTTGATAAGATGTAGAGCTATAGCAGAGAACTGTAGAGAAGAACCCATGTACAAAAGCACTTGAGTTAATATATAAAACGTTGACTCAATTTTCATGGTGTTATGATGATTATTGTTTACATTTGTTGAATGGTATGTTTACAGTTGATTTGTTTCTTTGTTGTGAATTTATCTCAATGTTGTGTTTTGTGTATGATTTCATGTTGAATGTATGAAGTCATAAAGAAAGGAAGAATGAGTTTCAATTGTTTCTCTCTCTGAGAATTCCTGTAAAGAGTGCATTGAACGTCCGCCAAGTGTGCCTTGATGAGGATGTGAGTTTTATCTCAGAAATCTCAAGAGAGATATCATTGTTTTCATAACCAGAAGAAGTGTAGGTGAGGCACAGAGCCATGCAAGGTGTGCACAGGCTGGTTGAGGCCTTAGAATTTATCAACTAAGGTGAAGGCTAAAGGACTACTGTTGAAAAAAGTGCACAGGGTCGAAGACTCAGATAGTGAGAGGTTAATTGAAAGTTTTCCGCAAGAAGTGCGAGCAGGATTCCTTTTGGAGGATTGAATTTGCAAGTGAGAGATCAGGAGGGATAGCACCTTTGAAGTGTTCAAAGGGAGGTGGAGATCAAAATCGTCTCGTAGAGGTCAAGTTCAGGTGGAAGAACGCCAAGTCATTTTGGCCCGAGATCCTTGAGAAGAGTGAACGAACGGTGAAATTTCTTTGTGGAGAAGTGACGAAATGCCAAGATCCCTAGGATCGCACCAATTTGCGAGGGATTTAAGCACTTAGAAGTACCCCAGGAAAGGATTCATAAGGACGGTGAGAGGCCTTCATGAAGGAAGTGTCGAAATTGCGAGAGTCGTTGGATGTTGTAGAGTTGCAAGGTGGTTAAAGGCTGGTGAAACCCATCACCCATGATTCGAAGGTCAATATGAGTCATTGATCTCATTTCAACCCACGTCGTTGGATCATTTCACAAATTCGGGGTTCATGAGTTTGGAGGGAAGACCAAATTTTTGGTTTCGTGAAGCCCTGAGTTGTGAGGAGTAGGGAAGGAGATCCAAACTGTTGGATCCAAGTCACGGAAGAACCGTTGGATCAGAACCTTCACGGGGTATCGCGTATCAGGGGTTGAAAGAATTTATTTTTGACTGCGAAGTCATGAAGTGTCAAGCACCGAGGGATCGTACGAACACGTAGCACATCCGTTAGTTGGGGGCCGCTTGGTTGACAGGTGGCGTAACAAAAAGCGCCCAGAGAAAAGTGGAAGCAGGTGACAAGTGGTGGACACACATCGTCTGGGAAGGAGTCAACCCATTGCTGACTTATCACGTATTGGGGGTTCGCAAAGGAGGAGCATGAGGGATCAACACCCCAACTCGCGAAGTCACGAGTTGTTATTAGTGCTAGTGTTTATCCTAGCCTACGGTTATATGTAGCATGCGCTAGTGAGGAGGGAGACATAACCTTATTGCATTCTCGGGTATCGAAGGTTTGGAGAAAGAGTAGTCGAGGGTCATAGACTCACAAACTCTTGAGTTGTGAAAGTCCCTTGCACTAAGGCCCAGTTGTGGTCACATGGAGACGTAAGGCTTGCACCTGGTGTTAAGTTGCGCAAGGTGGGTTTTTGCAAAGGACCTGTGGATCGGATTCGTGAGGTTCCAATAGGGATCCGAGGGAACTGCTTCGGCTCGAGGAGAATTTAGAACGATCCTGTGTGGATCTCAGACAGAGGGTCAGGGGTTTGCATCATGTATAAAATACTCATCTTCCCAAGTGGAATCTTCAGTCGGTAGTTTCCTCCATTTAATGAGATACTATGAAATGGATCTATTACTCAGCTAGCCAATTCTTCTGTTAGTGATGGATTCAGGCTCCAATATGATTTTTCCTTCTTCGTCAAGTTCTGGAAATACAGTTTGAACTGGGAGCTTGTCACCTATAACCTTTTTTAAGCATGAAACATGGAAAACTAGGTGTACTGGTGAAGATGCAAACAACTCCAATTTGTATGCCATAGTACCAATATTTTACAACACCTTATAAGGGCCATAGTAATTTGGTGATAATTTATTATCCTTCTTGGCTTGCTTGAGGGACATCTGTTTGTATGGTTGTAGTCTTTAAAACACCAAACCCCCTACTTCAAAACTTCTTTCACAACGATCTTGATCTGCTTGTTGTTTCATGAGATTATGTGCCATGGTCAAGTTGTCCTTTAATATTTGGAGAACTTATTGTTGATGCTCTATGTGATATTCCACTGCTTGAACCTTAGATTTTTATTTTAGAGAAGAAGTGATGGAAGGAGGGTGGTATCCATAGAGTGCCATAAATGGTGTCATTTTTGTTGCAGTATGAAAGG
>JZKD02S1645260.1:609445-632754 GCA_000966675.3 Picea glauca
CCTTCTAGTAGCCATAGCCATATTTTTACTTTCAACATTTCTTGCCACCCTAAATGCATTCTCCAATGATTTGGGTTCCCAAAGGCAAACCTCATGTTGAATTTTATCCTTTAAATTTCCTATGAATACATCAATCAAGTGCTAATCTGGAATATATGTTACCTTTATATTCAATCTTTGGAAGTTTTCAATGTTCTCTGTAACTGAACCCTTTTGCTTGAGATTTATCAATTGGCTAAAGAAGATATTTCTCCTTGTATCCTCATAGTGTGTTTTCATTTCTTCCGTGAAAATTGTCCAAGTGATGAGTGATTTGCGAGAGCAAAGCCATCGATACCATACAAATTGATTGGGTTCTAAATATAAAGAAGAAATGTGTACCTTTTGTGTATGTGGCACATTATGTAGATCAAATAATTGCTCCATATGATGTATCCATGTGATTGGGTCCTTTCCATCAAACTCCTCATATCGATCTTAGGAATGTGGTTGGTCGTCAACCCAAAGTTGGAGTTTCTCCATTCTTGATTCACCTTCCTTGTGTCCTCATGATGAATTTCATGGGATACATTTTCACTTTCAGGTGACCTCTCTATTAGGAAATTTTTCAATCCTTCCATGATCTCCCCTTTTAAACCATCCATCTTAGTATTTATTGCCTCAAACTTAGCTTCTGTTGAATCCATCATCTCTTGTAGTTCATCTTTTGTTATTGTCTTCTTTTGTAAATCATTTATGTACCTACGCATTTCTTCACCTTCATCAAGATTCCAAGTAGGATTGTATAAAGGCTTATTTGGTGTAGCATGTTGGCCAAGTATCACTTTAAACCTTGATTTTGAGGTGGTTCTTCTAGAAAATATTCCTTTTATTGTATCTCCAAAATTTTGGCCCTTATGAGTATGAAATTTTATTTTTTGTAGGTCTCTGATATTTCTTCTCTGCAATGCCATAGGTCTGATAAAAATTGGATGTGCCAAGTGGAATTTATGGTAACTTCCCCACAACTTGCTGATTTTTTGCCTTTCCAGAAGATCTCACTTGTATAGCATGCCCCGCACAAAATAATTGATATAAAATTCTAAAACTTGTACCAGAACTACTAAGGGTTGTCCACTATCCAATGCAACTAGTCTCACTCAATTTGGATACTCTAGGAAGAACTTATGATTGTTTTACCCAGAACACATGCTTAAGACTAGTCAATAGGACTAGTCAGAAACCCTATCTTCCATAGGGTGTATCTACAATTTTAAGATGACCCAGAAGCTAAAATTGTTACCACGGATACATTACTAATTTATTTGAATAGACTCTGGATTTCAGGGTCTAAAACATTACAGAAAAATATTTGTAGCGAAAATTCCGCAATGACTCAATTCAGGATGATTCCAAAACCCTATCTTATAAAGGTTGTATCTCTGAAAGTATAAGGCCTCAGGAGAAGAAATTTTAACATAATGTACCTTGAGACATTTATTAAATATCTTCCAATTTGTTCCTTCTTAATCATTGTAGAAAAAAAATTATAGCTAAAATTCCAAGGTGTCTCAGATGTACTAGCGAAACCCCAAGACCTTGAGCTTTGATACCATATGTTAGGAACCAAATATCAATATAGCATAGAAAAACCTTAGAATAAGTACTCAACGCCTTGAAAAAGAGAGAAATTAAGATAATAAGCCTCTTCAAGGGGGGAAACCTCCTTATGCCCACATAAATGTCCAAGTACCAGATGATTCCAAATGAAAATGTCTCCTTGGTATATATAGGAGACTAGGAGGTATAATTACAACTAATGGACTAAAGATGACATAAATAAAATAACATTACTAATGTAATATGCCCTAATTAAGGGGTAATGGGACACTATTTAGGGCTTAACAGAGTGTTACGTTGGTAAATCCTTCGGAGCGCCGGAATAAATGCTTCCAAATTAAGCCCGAGGTCATGTGCACGACTCCGCTGGAGTGAGAGGACCCTCGCGAATAAGAACTTTCATGCAGTGCGGGAAATATGGTTGTGTTAAGAGTTTAAGGGTTCTGCGAGGACCCACGAGCCACTTCATCTCCTGTGTAGTTCAATCCTAGACCAAGAGGTCGCGCAGGACCATAAAGGGTTTGCATCATCCATGATATCACTTTTCATTCATTCTATGCCCATCATTCTCCCAATAACATTTAACTCACTTCCTTGTTCTGTTATTATAAATTCATTCAAAGGATTTGGATGATGATTTGAGTGAAGGTTTCAATATCAAGGCATTTTTTTATAAGGGAAAGACTCTCCATTTTGCTTGAATAGTATCCATTTGTTCATTCCCATCATGATATCATTTTTCATTCATTACAAATCCCCCCATCTTCCCAATAACCCTGTAATTTTCTATTCATTTGCAATCAATTATTAAATTCAGTATTAGGTGGATTGTATCAATGGATGGATCGCATATGATTTTTTTGTGAATAATAGAGCCAACATCTTGATTTTATTTAGGTAGAGTATTAGTGAATGGATTGTTAAAAATTTTCTTATTTTAATTGAAATATTGCTTCGGGATGAATTTTTTGAGCAGGGGCGACAATGGTAGAGGTGCAAACAGAGGTAGAGGAAACGATTGGCAAAGAGGCCATAGAAGGCCATGATTCTCGATACATTTTGACGATGATCCACAAGAAATAAATAATCTTTTTCAAGTTGGGTTCTTCAACCTAGTTGGCTAAGGGATTCTCCAAACTCGACCTGAGAGGCCTCCTTTCCATCCATATCAAAACTTCTATGGTATTTGCGTTCCCCCTCATGTTTCTATGCAGCCAGAACCACCTTCCAATGATGGATTGCAAGAGATCGCCCATCAGCCTGATGCACATCATAATGGTTGGCCTATAGTATCATTTCCATTTCCTCCTCCTCCATCGCCATTCAATACAAATGCACATTTTTATCGCACTTCTTCACCAACCAAGTCCTCACATGAAAGAAAAAGGCTCAAAACTACCATGCCTAAACCAGAGATTGATCAAGGGAAAAAAGTGGCCAATTCCCCTAACTCTTATGAAAATTCATCTGAATCATTGTCCTCCCATCTCCACCTCAAATTCAATTTCTCTGATGTCATCAATGAAATCCATCCTCAAGGTTCCAATCAGGCTAAGGCTGCTACAGAAGGCAAGACAACAGAAGGATCAAAGGAGGGCAACAGTGAAAAGAGGCAAACCGCCTCTCATAGAAAATATGGATTTTGATGTTGTTATTGATATGATAACAAACTTGTTTTTTGGACAACAAGCATATATTTAGACAAAATGTTTTGGACAACATGGATATTATCTTATTTTTGGTCAATAGTCGTGTTTATTTTGCTTAATGATAAAATGCTTGACTATTTATATGAATGGGAGTTACAAGGAAAGTGTTTGAGCATATTTTGGGTTATTATATTTCACATTATGTCGATTATTGAAGTCAATAAAAATGGAGTAACAAGGAGGAGTCATAATTTAACAAAGAGATTAGGGGTCCCACCTATTTAGTTATTATTTAATAGACCCATATTTATTTTATTATTATCTATTTGTCTCAAACCAGTGGCTAAGCTAACTAAATCTTAACAAAATAAAGGTATTTGAACTACCATAACTTGTTTGAATAAGAATAAAATCTCAATCAAAAGAAGAGACAAAGAGAGGAGAGAACATAAGGAGAACTTTTGATATAAGGTATGTTTTGAACTTGTGAGATACTTATTTTTCTTCATTCATTTTAATTTTACTAGAAATCTAAACCATATTGATGACAACAGGGTCTTATTTAAGGCAACGAGATTCAAAACTGAATCATATCTTTCAATAGTTTGTTTCTAAAGGTTATGATCTTTCTTGGAAGTCTGTGTGTTCTTGTTTGTTTATGGATTAGATTTCATGATTGATAAAGGATATTTTGCAGAGTAAAATGACAACACTTTTATGGCAAGTTGATCTAGATCTTTAGCTTTAGTTTCTTTTATTGTTAGAGTCTTTTTGTATGGTGTCCATCAGAGACTTCTAAATATGACTTTGGTCCCACCCTCACAGGGGTTTGTAAAGAGAATTTTTCTTTGTATCTCAGGATGAAATTAATATAAAAATTGGATCTCTAATTTCAGTTTCACATGTGTATCTTAATGATATTGTTCATATTTTACTTTTATTCTCGTCTCTTTTATTGTACACTCTCATGTGTATCTTTTCTTTCTTTATTTTACATAGTTACATATAACATACAAAATCAGCCTTCGTCCCTAGTACATATTATTTATGGATTAAGATATTGTTTTGGATTAAAGGCTATAAACTTTGGGTGACATTCCCAACTATCTTGCCTTAGCCTGGAAAGCTCTGAAAATACTTGAGTAAGGTTCTTCATACCTTTTCCTCAACACATTTCAGTTCCAGTTTTCTCAACCAGATCACCCAAGCTTCCAATGTTCATCCATGATCATCATTCTCAGATAAATATGCATCAAAAAGAGAAATCTTGTGGTAGTCATGTGTTTCCTAGAACGCTAATTGCTACCATATGTTATCTCCAAAAATCTTGCAGCACCTACAAATCTGAAAGCGCTTTTGATGATTTGCATAGCAACGGTCGTTGAAGATGAAATCCATCATTTGGGTTTTTTTCACAATAATTATGAGATACTTCCATGTTCTTAAAATAATCTCAACCCTCAACATTAAAGTCACAGGATTACAGTCAAAGTGTCATTCAATGCCCAAGAAAGAATTGCCAACACAAATCAAATTAAGAAACGATTCCAAGGGATGAATGATCATGCATGAAATTTGTGGTAGGAAAAACTAATTCCCAACCTTCAAGACACCCGTGTGCTCCAATCAACTCCAGTTCAGATCATTCTATAGAATTCAGTACCGACAATTCAGTGTCAAAAATAAAGAGAATCGGGGTTAACTATAACTTGGATTTCCTGGAATGGCCCGATTTCCAGTAATAAGTTGGTTATTTTATTTTGTTCAAGTGTTACCATAATTCTTGAATTAACATCCAGCACAAGTATTTCATGTTTTGGCAGTAGTCTAAAACTCCTCATTTCCCAAAGCAGCAGTACAAGTTTGGTTGTTTTCATCAACATCAATCCTTCATAGCAGCAACATTTCAATCTTGTTTGTTGATTCAAAACACACAGTTTACAGGAATACAAAAAAATAGAGGTGGCACATCTTCCTCGAAGGACATAAGGATCATATCCTTTGACAACTTCACTGATTTGGACCTCCTTGAGCCATTGGAAAAATTCAAAACCCTGGTAGTAGACTTATGCCGAAAGAAACTCAATATGTTACAAAAGTTGTCTACACTTCAAGATAAGTTTAATAAAGATTCCAAGAATAATATTTGTATAAGGTATGGTGAAAGAGGTATGTTTCTATATCTAAGCTAATTACTAAAAATTGGAAATTAAGCAAGCATAAGGCCTGTAGGGATGACATATATGACTACCAACAACTTAGTTTTAACTAATTGGATTTGATGCCTCCATTTTACTGTGATAAAATGAATAATGAAGAGAAATGCCCTTGGTGAATATTTAGGATCAAAAGATGCAACTTTGGCATTTTCCTCCCTCATAATAGATTAATATCAAGTTCATTGGTAACTTATGATAAATACATCTTTTCTAAATTACACCTCCCTATCTGGCCATAATGACATTTTAATTTTACCACGAGCCATCTAATATCATAATAAAACCCATCGATGTGATGTGAACGTGGGTCCTACCCATGAGTTTTGTATTTGAATCATGTTAGGATTCAAATCCACAAAATTGACAATTATCGTTGTATCAATTCCGATAGAAAAACCCTAAGTACATCACCATCATTCTCAAATCACTCCACATGACTTACTTTCCATTTCAAATTATGATTACCACTATTCATACCTCAAAGTTACAAATTGACATTCCCTAAAACATTTCCATTCTATTTCCACATCTCTACACACCCCTTTCTCCCTTACTTCTTCTCTGGACTTGTGAAATTGTGTTTGAGTTAAGAAGGAGTAGAGACTATGATAGGAGACACCGTGGTTAGAAAAGAAATGAATGGGGGGGGTACTTCAAAGCACACCCTGCATGTAAGAATATGTTTTAGAAGGTGGGTGATTAATGTTTTGTAAAAATATACAAGGATACAACAAGAAGGTTACCAGAGCTTTTGCTAAAATCTTTGATGGAATGGAAGTTCAAGTAGGATATCTTGCACTTACAATCTCAGAAGACTCTGTAACAGCTACTACAAGGTTATGATAGACAGGGGAATGTTGGTTTAAGGGGATGTGAATTAAGGGACAAAGATAGAACGAGTATCTATTGCCAGACCACCAAGACCCTGATTAGAGAATTGTTTGAACTTCGGTGAAATTTATCAACCTCCAAACTCTGAATGCAAATGGCCATTGGAAATTTTCTTTCCAAAATTTGTCGAACTCTGAACTCCATCAGCTAGTGACGATTCTCTTTTAACTTTTTGTTCGAACTTCACTGAAATTTTTCAAACTCCAAACTCCATCAGTCATCAGCCATTAATGATCCTCTTTTAACTTTTGTTTAGACTTTGCCAAAAAAAATTGAACACCGTAATCCATTAGCAATTCTCTTTTAAATTTTGTTTGAATTTTGTTGAAATTTGTGGAACTCCAAACTTAGAGGATTTTGACCACATTTGGGATGAATTTGGGTTGTCGATCTTGAAATAGAATGCAATCTCGATCGTTGATTCATCAAACTATATGCCATGCTCCCTGATTTATGCCATCATGGCACTACCAAAAAGGACCTTGTTATTCCGCGTCATGGTACGGTCCACATCATCATTTGTACAAAATTTCCAAAATTTATGAAAAAATATATATAATTTTTCAAAATTTTCATAATTTTACTAAAAACAATTTTTTGACCAAAAATGTTCTTTCATTTTTTTAACCACCATGGCTGAAAATGACCCTTCAACTGTTAATTTGGCATCCATTTCAAAATTACATGCATTATCCACCCCAAAAATTTGGGAATTTCACTTTGAAATTCATTATTTCTCCCACATTTGACACAAACTGATACTTTGTAATAGTGAATATGTCAAATCTGTGTTGGTCTTTGGCCCATACATGTCCGATGTTGAACTAGAGTCTTTGATACCACTTTGTGTTTCCCCCCACTACTAAACTCAACAATTAAAAAAATTCATTTTTCTGGTACCATTAATTAAAAATCATGCAATGGGATAAAATACTCATGCATATGATAGCAATTCCAATAAACATGAATGTGACTAATTAAACATACACATAATAGAACATAATTACTCAAAAACATAGAGATTATGCACATCAATTTAACCCATAAATAAAGATATTGAACAAACATAAAACACATCTTTTAAATCAAATGTAAAACTAGCTACAGAGGATGGACGTTCCACCCAACCATAGACTTGTTGCTCCAAATATAAACAACAAGTCTTGATATGGGACTAAGATTCCACAAGAAAGGGTCTCTATTGTCCACTCATAACAATCTAGTTTTCTACACCCATCCCAATCCACCAGCTCTCTTCCCCGCAACCCAAGGAATGGGATTCCCTTATCTACTACATAGTCCCTCAGGTTGTCCCCCTTCCCTCTAGGGCTCCAGCATAGCTTGGCTAGGAATTTCTCTCGTTGAGGACTCCAAGGAATTATAACTACAACATGAAACTGTCATCAACAAATCCTTTGTTCTACATAACAAAACTCACTCTATAGGCCTAAAAACCTACTTCTTCATGCATTTTATAGCTCCCACAAGTTGCCCACAAAACCTACTATGGATATCTTCCAAATTTGAGCACTCAACACCCTCTTGTTGTCCCCAAAATATACATGTAAAAACTGCTCTCCTTTCCCATATGAATTTCCTTTTCCCCCATGCAAGTTGACTCTCACACTCCCCAATGTTTATTGTACTCAACCCCCATGCTCCCAATAACTAAGGGATGTGACTTCTCACACTCACGCTCTTACATGTGTTTAATGATTCAGTCTTCGATACACTCAAGGGGAAAATAGAAGGTTTATACACAACAATAAATTTAGGAAGTGGATTGGGATTAATAGACATGACTAAATCCCGACCCCCTCTAAGACCTTTTCTTAGACCTTCCCCTCTCTTGTGGAAAATTAGCCCCCAATACTATGTATGTGTCCATATATAGTAGACATTACATTTATTTTATTATTTTTCGATATACAACGTTTACATATTACATCGCTCAGCCCATGACCATATATCATATCTATATTATACATCGCAAAAATGGGGATTAAAAACAAGTATGTTACAATGTACATCTTGTTGAACCTATCAACTACCACAAAAACTTAGTCATCTCCCTTCTTAGTCGCTGGTAAATGATCCTGATTATTTTCGACACAGAATTAGAGAAGAGATATGATAAATAAATGTACAAATATATATCTGATATCCAATAACATAACATAGATATATCATAGATATAACCATAAACACAGAGATACAGTAATACACAATTTCTACTAATGAGCGAAATGTACAAAACTGTAGAAATACAGAGTGAAAGACTCGTTAGAATGGTGGAATCTTATCTCTGAGAAGAGATGTGACAGATAATCACATTCAAAATATGATGATTGTTACAATGAGGCTCCAAAGGAATTTCTAACATAAATAAAATCCAAAACCCTAACCCCGGAAGATGAAAAGCCAACAGTTTTGTGGACCTCGTTTGGGTAGTTTGGTGTATCAACTTTCCGGGGGCATAACTTTGGCATACAATCTTTGTTTGGGGTGCACAATAGATCGTTGGAAATTTATCAATGAGGAGATTAATTTTAAGGGATCAATAATATCCTCCAAATATATTTGAGGTCCCCAATCGCAAAAATACTTCATTTACTCCCTCAAAATGGATACAGAAGTTTAGGAACCGAAAAAACTGCTAAAAATAGTAAATTGCCAGAAGACTATTTTGAGCTAGATGGAATAGGTGAGTGGCCACCAATATCCACCTAGATCAATACTCCATCCTTAATAAACAATGGTATCCATTGCATTGAGTGCCCAGGGGAGAGGGAAAAGTGTTTTTTGAATGTGCATCTTGATGAGTTGCTTCCCTTATTGGAGAAGTTGGGTTGCTTAGCTTGTTGAAGGTTGTCACAAACCTATGGCTGGAAGGGTTGAGTATTTTTAACTAGTCTGGCTACATAATATGACTGTGTGCAGAAGGAATCCTTCTGCTTTTCTTCAATCTTTTCTATCTGCTTCTATTGGGTAGAAGGTGCTTGGGTTGAGGTTGCAGTGGTTGCGTTGTTCTTTTGTTCACCTTTTGAACATATTGTGAAGAATCTGAATTTGGTAGTATGAGATACTACCTTGTGGAATTTTTTAGGTGGGAAAATAGTTGGAATTACCTATGGTATCTTGTAGAGATGACCCCCCAGAGTAACAATGACACTACAGGGTCGAGACTCATAAATAGCATGGTGCTTCAACATATATCATTGGCCCAAAAGAACATCATAGACATCTAGCGGGGAAAAATCACATAATACCTCATACTTGAAGGGTTGGATGTCATATGACAATCGACATTGTTGGCTGACACAGAGATATCATCCCTAGCGAAGCCACCCGATGTTGTATGGATGCAGGTGTGGTATTGTTGAGTATCCCAACTGTTTGACGGCCTTTGTTGATATAAGGTTATTCTGGCTTCCGCTGTCAACAATAAAATGCAGCGAGGTTCCCTTCAACCACGTCTCTGAATGAAAAAGGTGCTCCCCCTCTTTAGGATCTGTTGGTTCTTCTGGTTGGATTGTTGTAATCGCGATTGTAGCAATGGTTTCTTCGTCAATAATCTGTCTTTTCCCATTATTTTCTGCATCATATTCTAAATCGGGGTTTGGATCCTTGTATTTGATCTTGGCCACCAATGATTTTTTTGAGCAACAATCATCAGTGTTGTGCCAGGGTATTTTGAAGAAATTGCACCACTTTCCAATGTCCTTCTTCGTCTTTCCATTACCCTTCTTTTCATGTGGCTTGGATTGGTTTTCTAAAGGCTGGTTGTTAGGGTCATATTTACCATTATTTGGTTGTTGTGGATTTATAGACTTGAACTTTCGCTTGTTCGGGTGCTTAAATTTCTGCTCAACTTTAACAACATATCAATAAGTAGCACCCAGTGATGAGATGTCCAGAAAATCTATTTTAGTTCGGATGTATCTATGTAGAGCCCCATAGTATTTTAGAACCAAATGTCGCTCAGAGTCTTTGATACCCAGCTTGGTGCACAAGGTATGGAATATATTGATGAAATATGACATTGATTGGCCCCGATCTTGATGCAGTGTGGTCCATCTCATGTATTGGTCGTCATAGTTACCAATGGGGTAATATTGTTCCTTGACCACATCCACAAAAAAATCCCGAGTGGGCTTGGCCCCATATATTCCATACTCGTTTGTGGAAATTTTCTTCCAGTAATTTTTCCGCCAATGTTTGACATGGGGGAGAGCCTTAAGGAGTGCGAAGGTGATCTTTTCCCTGTCGGAAAAATTGTTAACAGAGAAATAACCTTCTAGCAGATTTAACCATTTTCTTAGGGAATTTGCATCTATCTAACCTTCAAATACAGGAATATCAAAATTAACTTGTACCTTGAAAGGAGAGGTGCTTGAAAAGTGTCCACTTGATGAAGATGTTCCTTTTGTTATCATAAGGCATTGAAGGATGTGGGAAAAATTCTCCATCATTTCATCCCTCTGTCGCGTGAGAGATTTCTCAAGCAACAGATTAATAAAATCTTTTGCTTTGTCATTTTTCTTTTCTTCCGAGATGGATGGTTTCTTGGGCGTGCAAGAGTGATTTTCCTTAAGAGAGACAAGCTTGAGACCCAACTTTCTATACTCAAACCTCGTCGGGGACATGCACTGAAAAAAATGATCAAGGGTAGCATGTTATGTTATCATTGATCTGGTTTATTTTCGGAATGAAATGAGAGAGGAGATATAATAAAGAAATGTACAGAGATATATCAAATATCCAATAATATAACAGATGTATATTAGAGATATAACCATAAACACGGAGATACAATAATATTCAATTTCTATTAATGAGTGAAATGTAAAAAACTGTAGAAATACAAAGTGACAGACTCGCTAGGATGGTGGAAGTTTATGTACAAAATTGCATTGAGTGCCCGGGGGAGAGGGAAAAATGTTTGTTGAATCTGCATCTCGGTGAGCTTCTTGCCTTGCTATAGAAGTTGTTTTTCTTAGCTTGTTGAAGGTTGTCACGAACCTGTGGCTGGAAGAGTTTGACCTTTTTAACTAGTCCGGCTACATGAGATGATTGTGTGTAGAAGGAATTCTTTCACTTTGATTCAATCTTGTCGATCTGCTTCTGCTGGATAGAAGTTGCTTGGAATGAGGTTGCAGTGGTTGCGGTGTTCTTCTCTTCACCTTTTGAACAGATTGTGAAGAAGCTAAATTTTGTAGTATGAGATACTACCTTGCGGCATTGTTTAGGTGGGACAGTAGTTGGAAATACCTATGGTATCCTGTAGATATGACCCTCCAGAGTAACAATGACACTACATTTTCAAGACTCATAAATAGCATGGTGCTTCCACATATATGGTTGGCCCAAAAGAACATCACAGACATCGAGTGGGGAAACATCACATAATACCTCATCCTTCAAGGGTTGGATGTTGTATGAAAATCATCGCTATTGGCTGACATAGAGATCTCGTCGCTGGCGAAGCCGCCTGATGTTGTATGGTTGCAGGTGTGGTTTTGTTGACAACCCCAACTATTTGATGACCTCTGATGATATGAGGTTCTTATAGATTCTTCTATCAACAATAAAATGCAATGGGGTCTCCTTCACTGACATCTGTGAATGAAAAAGGTGCTCCCCCTCTTCAGGATCTGTTGGTTCTTCTGGTTGAATTGTTGCGGTAGCGATAGTAACAGTGGGGTCCGCGTTGATAATTTGTATTTTCCCATTATTTTATGCATCATATTTTGAATCAGAGTTCGACTCCTTATCTTTGATCTTGGCCATCAATGATATTTTTGAGCGAAATTCATTGATGTTGTGCCAAGGGATTTTTGGAAATAGCACCACTTTCCCTTGTCCTTCTTCATCTTTTCATTACCCTTATTTTCATGTGGCTTGGATTGGTTCTCTGAAGGCTAGTTGATAGGGCCATATTTACAATTCTTTGGTTGTTGTAGAGTTACAGACCTGAACTCTCGCTTGTTCTGGTGCTTAAATTTATGCTCAATTTTAACAACATATCGATAAGTGGCACCCAGTGATGAGATGTCCAGAAAATTTATTTTAGTTTGGATGTATCTGTGTAGATCCCCACGGTATTTCAGAACCAAATTTCACTAGGAGTATTTGATACCCAACTTACTGAGCAAGGTATGGAAGGTATCGGTAAACTCCAGCACTGCTTGGCCCCTCTCTTGACATAATGTAGTCCATCTCATGTACTGGTTATCAAAGTTACCAACAGGGTAATATTGTTCCATGACCGCATCCAAAAAAAAATCCCAAGTGGGCTCGACCCCATATATTCTAGAATCATCTTTGGATATTTGTTCCCAGTAAGTTTCCCACCAATGTTTGACATGGGGGATATCCTTAAGGAGTGCGAAGGCGATATTTTCCCTGTTGGAAAAATTGTTAACAGAGAAATAACCTTCTAGCATATTTAACCATTTTTCTACGGCATCCACATCTATTTGACCTTCAAATATGTGAATATCAAAATTGACTTGTACCTTGAAAGGATAGGTTATTGAAAATTGGTTGCTTGATGAAGACGTACCTGTTGTTATCAGAAGGCATTGAAGGATGTGGGAAAAATTCTCCATCTTTTTGTCCATGTGTCGCGTGAGAGCTTTCTCAAGAAACGGATTAATACAATCTTTTGCTCCATAGTTTTTCTTTTCTTCCGCCATGGAGGGTTTATTGTGCATGGGAGAGAAATTGTCCTCAAGAGAGACAAGCTCAAGACCCAAATTTCTATACTTGGAACTCGTCGGGTACATGCACTTAAAAAATGATCAAGAAGAGCTTGCTCTCATACCACTGATCCAGATTATTTTCGGCACGAAATGAGAGGGGAGACATAATAAAGAAATGTACAAAGATATATCATATATCCAATAATATAACAAATATATGTATATATATATATATATATATATATATCAGAGATATAACAATAAACATGAAGATACAGTAATACACAATTTCTATTAATGAGTGAAATGTACAAAACTGTAGAAATATAGAGTGAAAGACATGCTAGAATGGTGGAAGTTTATCTCTGAGAAGAGATGTGATGGCTACTCACATTCACAAGAAGATGATTGTTACAATGAGGCTCCAAAGGCCTTTTTAACATAAAGAAAATCCAAAACCCTAACCCCGGAAGATGAAAAGCCAATAGTTTTGTAGACCCCGTTTTGGGTAGTTTTGTGTATCAACTTCCTGGGGGCATAACTTTGGCATACGATCTGTGTTTAGTACGAATGATAGCTTGTTGGAAAGGTATCAACAAGGAGAATAATTTTGGGGGCTCAATTAGATCCTTTAAATATCATTAGGGTTTTTTATCGCAAAAATACTTCATTTAGGCCCTCAAAATGGCCCCAGAAGTTTAGGAACTGAAAAAACTGCTAAAATAGTAAATTGCTAGAAGATTGTTTTGAGCCAGTTGGAATAGGTGAGTGGCAACTGATATCCACATAGATCAATCCACCCTCCTTATGAAGCAATGGTCTCCATTGCATTGAGTACCCAGGGGAGAGGGAAAAGAGTTTGTTGAATCTGCATCTTGTTGAGTTGTTTGCCTTGCTGGAGAAGTTGCTTTGCTTAGCTTGTTGAAGGTTGTCACAAACCTATGGTTGGAAGGGTTGGACCTTTTTAACCATTCCAAATACATGAGATAACTATGTGTAGAAGGAATCCTTTTTCTTTACTTCAATCATGTCGACTTGCTTCTCCTGCACAGAAGGTGCTTGGATTGAGGTTGCAGTGGTTGTGGTGTTCTTTTGTTCACCTTTTAAACATATTGTGAAGATGATGAATTTTGTAGTATGAGATACTACCTTGCGGAATTTTTAGGTGGGACATTAGTTGGAATTACCTCTGTTATCCTGAAGAGATGACCCCCTAGAGTAACAATGACACTACGAGGTCGAGACTCATAAATAGCATGGCGCTTCCATATATATGGTTGGCCCAAAAGAACATCACAGACATCCAGTGGGGAAACATCACATAATACTTCATCCTTGAAGGGTTGGATGCGGTATGAAAATTGGCACTATTAGCTAACATGGAGATCTCGTCCCTAGCAAAGCCACCTGATATTATATGGCTATGGGTGTAGTGTTGTCGAAAATCCCAACTGTTTGACGACCTCTACTAAGATGAGGTTCTTATGGCTTCCACTATAAACAATAAAATGCAGTGGGGTACCCTTCACCCACATCTATGAATGAAAAAGGAAATCCCCCTCTTCAGGATCTAATGGTTCTTCTAGTTGAATTGTTGCAGTCGCGACAGTAGCAGTGGGGTCTGCGTCGATAATCTATCTTGTGTCATTGATTTCTGCATCAGATTCTGAATCAAGGTTCAAATCCTTCTCTTTGATCTTGACCATAAATGATTTTTTTTAGAGACATTCATCAGTGTTGTGCCAGGGGATTTTGTGGAAATCACACCACTTTCCAGTGTCCTTCTTCGTCTTTTCGTTACCCTTCTTTTCATGTGGCTTGGATTGGTTTTCTGAAGGTTGGTTGTTAGTGTTGTCTTTACCATTCTTTGTTTGTTGTGGATTTGCAGGACCGAACTCTCGCTTGTTATGCTGCTTAAATTTATGCTCGATTTTAACAACATATTGATAAGCAACACCCAGTGATGAGATGTCCAGCAAATCCATTTAAGTTTGGATGTATCTGTGTAGAGCCCCACAACATTTCAAAACCAAATGTCACTTGGAGTCTTTGATACCCAGCTTGGTGCACAAGGTATGGAAGGTATTAGTGAACTCTGACATTGCTTGGCCCCTCTCTTGATGCAGTGTGGTCCATCTCATGTACTATTTGTCATTGTTACCAACAGGGTAATATTGTTCCTTGACCGCAGCCACAAAAAAAATCCCAAGTGGGCTCGGCCCCATATATTCCAGACTCCTCTGTGGAACTTTTCTCCCAATAAGTTTCCTACCAATGTTTGACATGGGGGAGAGCCTTAAGGAGTGTGAAGGTGATCTTTTTCCTGTCGGAAAAATTGTGAACAAAGAAATAACTTTCTAGCAGATTTAACCATTTTTCTAGGGAATCCACATCTATCTGACCTTCAAATATGGGAATATCAAAATTGACTTGTACCTTAAAAGGAGAGGTGCTTGCAAAGTGGTCACTTGATGAAGACGTTCCTGCTATTATCAGAAGGCGTTGAAGAATGTGGGAAAAATTATCCATCATTTCATTCCTCTGTCACGTGAGAGATTGCTCAAGCAACAGTTTAATAGAATATTCTACTCCATTGTTTATCTTTTCTTCTTCCATGGAGGGTTTCTTGGGTGTGAGAGAGCGATTGTACTCAAGATAGACAAGCTCGATACCCAACTTGTTATACCCGTCCCACGTTAAGGACATGCACTGAAAAAAATGATCAAGAGAAATAAGCTCTAATACCACTGATTTGGATTATTTTCACCAAGAAATGAGAGTGGAGATATTAAATAAATGTACAGAGATATATCATATATATAACCATAAACATAGAGATACAATGATACACAATTTCTATTAATGAGTGAAATGTACAAAACTGTAGAAATACAAAGTGAAAGATTCGCTAGAATGGAGGAAGCTTATCTCTGAGAAGAGATGTGAAGTATACTCACGTTTGCAAGAAGATGATTGTTACAATGAGGCTCCAAAGACATTTTTAACATAAATAAAATCCAAAACACTAACCCCGGCAGATGAAAATCCAACAGTTTTATGTACCATGTTTTGGGTAGTTTGGTGTATCAACTTCTCGAGGGCGTAACTTCGGTATACGATCTCCATTTGGGGCGCATGATCAGAGTCTTGGGCTATCATTAAGGTTCCCAATCATGAAAATACTTCATTTAGGCCCTCAAAATGGCCCCGGAAGTTTAGGAACTGAAAAACTGCTAAAAATAGTAAATTGCCAGAAGATTGTTTTGAGCCAGTTGGAATAGGTGGGTGGTGTCGATTTTTCAATGAGCAAGGTTAAGCATGAATTTCATTCCATTTTTATCATTTAACAGTAACCATCAATATTGCAGCAACCAATATCACAAGAAGAAGCACCATGCAAAAGAACACAAGAAGTATCATGGGAAACCCTTCTCAACAAGGGAAGAAAACCCAGCCAAATCCTTTGCTATATTCTTCAAGAGAAATACCTTCATGACAAAGAAAACCTAGCACATAAAAGGGTGCTCAAACCCTAGAAGAATAGTGCCCAAGAGAGGTGCACACTTTTCCCAAGAAGGTGTACTTGCTGAAATTTCCAAACTCACTTGAAATATATGTTTCCTCAATGGGGAATTTACCTTTACTTATACTAACCCGAACTTGTCAACAAAAGTTTCTATTGGAACACAGGGCCAACCTCACTAGCTTATAATATAATTAATATTAACCAAATTAATTATCTTTTACATTAACTACTAGTCACATTAAGGTGGGGTCGACCTGTACCCTTTACATTACAATTAGGGTTACAGGCAGGTTTGACTCTTGAACAATATATCAAGGGATATTATATACCCACTAGTTCTCATCCACTAGGGGCACATCCATAGGGATGTTCATATCTCTGTCTCACTGCATTACAAAGAAGAACCACTTCTTCACACATTTACATGTGCTCGTCCACAGGCACATCCACTCAACAAATCTTCTTTCTCACTGCATTACACAGGAGAGTCATCTGGAGTTTCTCATCAACTCTTATACTCAGAGGAGGCTAATACATCATCTTCATTTGTTTTCTCACGATGATGCACCTAGCACTTTGGGATTTCACACGTTCACCTTATGCTCAGCCACAAGCACATCCAACTCTGGAGATGGCCTTTCTTACAGGAGAATCATCTAGATTTCTTCTCATCTTTTTGAATGGAGGAGGTCCTCTCTACGTTCCATCTCTTTCTCAAATAGGAACCACACACCCTTCTCAGGGGATTTCTCTTAGGTTTGTAAGCTGGATAAATTCTCACATAAATGCAATGGTCAACATCTCACGGGTTTGTAAGCTGGAGAATGTCTCACATAGTTGCAATCATCAACACTCCCTCTCAGCTAGGGAGGCATTCTTCATCTGCCAAGTCTCACACAGATGTAATTTAAACTTTGTCTTGGCTAGAGTCATCAACACTCTCTCTCAACTAGGGAGGCATTCTTCACCAAGTTAGTTTGGTGGAGATGTCTGTAATATGCTCATGTGTAGGAAGGTATTGCATTTGTACGATTTTCCTCTGCATCATATCTCTGATATAAGGATACATCTCATCATTTTTCAATCCATCAGAAAATATTGGGTTCTCAAGGATCTTTACACACGTCTCTTGGTTATCATCATAGGATCCATCTCATAGTCAAGTAAATCTGTCATAAGCTTTTGAAGCCACATTGCTTCACACGCTTGATGCTATATGTTTTACCTATGTGGTACTCAAGTCCATAGAGTTTTGTTTCCTGCTGCATCAGGAAACTATGGAAAACTTCTTGGTAGAAAAACAATTGGATGTGCTCTTCTGGTCCACTGTACTTTTTTCTCAATCTGAATTGACATATCCTGCAAAGTCAAGTTCACATTAGAGGCATATCTCAAGCCATATCCAATTGTACCTTGTATGTATCTCAATACATGTTTTGTTGTTGTCTGGAGAGTCTGTCTTGGTTAACTCATGAAATGACTAAGCACATTCATTGTATGGTGTGAATCAAGTATGGTGTTAACCAGATTCATCAGTGATCCAATCAGTGTGTGGATCAGTCTCGTCTGAATCATCATCAATCTTTTTCTTTAAATTTATCACAATAGATTTTGCATTTTGTCATGTTGAACTTGTTTAATATTTTCACTATATATTTTCCTTGACTCAGGAAAATCTCATCGGTCTTCTATCATACTTCTTGTCCCAAGAAATATTGCATCATACTCAGATTCTTCATCTCGAATTCAGAAGTTGAGGATTACTTTTATCCAATAACAAGGCTTTATGAATACGCCATCAAAATCAGTGTCTCGTCACCAACACTGTAATAATATAGGTTTTGGATTGGAAATACTCTTTGCTTGAGATTTAAACTCATCAAGAATCCATTCATCTGATAATGTTTCTAGCTCATAGATGGTAGTAATGGTCTCATTGAATCAAGTGTCTCATCATATACAACTCCCTTTATTTGTGAGAGTCCTCTAGTTTTGTATTTCTTGCAATTCCTGTCAACTACACGCTTTCTCTACTTGGAAGTTTCCATAGAATTCCCTCTTGATTTCTGAATAATATCTTATACATCATTCCTTAAGATATACTAGTATTCTTTTGTTATGGTATATTGCCATATTTATTTTTCCTTTTGTGTCTTCAATGAAATGGCTCATGACTGAAGGATAGTTTTCAAAACTCTTTTACTTTCTCAAGGTGTCCCTTGAGGGACTTGTGTGTCTCTTTGTCCTCTAGCATATTTTTGTAGATCCTGGGCATGCCTTTTATGTCCCACTATAATATCTCTGGTTATATCAACTGGAGCAACTGGATTAGTTGGAAAAATGTATGTCTCCCTCTAAACTGCTAAAGAGGAAGAAGGTAATGTCTCATTGTCAATCTCCATCTGAGATTCTCTAGTTTTGTTGAATGGGTATCTCTTCTTTAAGGAAAACATCTCTACTTTTTCTCACATAATAACCATTTAAATATGGTTTGGACTCCCGTACTAGGGATATTGGTCCAAGTCTTTGAGGTCTCCCATACTAGGGATAATACAATCAACTATAAAATTAGAAATCAATTGATTTATCTGGTTTGTAGTCATGCTTTAGTTTTTAGAGGAATTACTTCTCCTCTCTCTTATCTTCATTCTTTTGAGGTGGATCTGGATCAATTCCAGCGGTAGAAGCATATTTTCTTCCTTTGTTCTTGATTGGACAGTTTCTTGCATAGTGTCCATATTTTTCACATCTGAAGCACTGAATTTTTGAAACATCTCTTCTTTGATCAACTGGATTTGATGAAGACTTTTCATCTTTAAATGTTTGCCTAAAATTTCTTTTGAATTTCCCTCCTTTATTTGTATGAAGTGCAAGAGCATGATTTTCTTCTGAGGAATCTTCCACTCCTCTATTTCTAAGTCTAAGTTCTTCTTCAGTACAATTTTTCCATAGACGATTAAAGGTTGGTAGAGCTTCTCTTCCATTGATACTCTGAAGGAAAGGCTTCCATGTTTTTGGAAGGTTGTTGAGAGTGGTTAAGACAAGTTCTCTATCAGAAATGATTTCTCCAATGGTCTCTAGTTGTTCTTTAATCTCTGATATCTTCATAAAGAAAATGGAAACTGTGTCACCTTTCGTCATCTTGGTACTTTGAAGTTGGATATTCAAGGTAAGATCTCTAAGGGTGTTTTCACTTTCAAACATTTCTTTTAAATATTCATACATATCATAGGTTGCCTTCAAGTTGGCAATACAAGGTAAGAGATTATCTCTTATTGAGTAGATGATTAATTTCCTTGCTTTGACATCTTCTTCCTTTCATATCTTCTTTTCTACATATGTAGTTGTGTCTGGTAAGGTTTTAGTTACCACATCCAACAGTTCATATTCTTCAAGGGTGACCTGAAGTCTTAATTTTCAGGAGATAAAGTTGCTTGCTCCATCAAGCCTATCTTCCACTAAAGCTATGTTATTAATTTGATTGGTTTCTTCAAACTCTCGCCAACTAGATTTTGAAAACCTAATGATTAGGTAGAATTAGTAACCTTGGATTATGTTGGTCTTATGACTACCAGCAATAAACTTGATAGTGTCATAGATATGCTTGTTGATTTAGGAAAAAAAATTCTTCAGAAATCTAAGATTAATATTCTGCAGGAAATTTCGGCACCCTAAAAACCCTACGACCAAAAACTCAAAATTCTTGGAATTTGATTTTAAGAGCTTATGGAGATGCATTGGAGGAGGTCTTACTGTTTTATGCCAAATATATCCCCAGCGTCCAAGTATTAAGGGCTATAGCACCACAGAAAGGAGGGTTGTATGGAATTTTTTGGAAACCCTAGGAGGGTTGTATGGTTCTGCAAAAAGGAGAGAAGACTTGGTAGATTCTTGTTCAATGGGTTCTTTCAAGACCTATGCTCTGATACCATGTTGATTTTTCAATGAGAAAGTTTAAGAATTAAATTCATTTCATTTTTAGCACTTAACCATAACCATTAATGTTGCAGCAACCAAGATCACAAGAAGAAGCACCATGCACAAGAACACAAGAAGTATTATGGGAAACCCTTCTCAACAAGGGAAGAAAACCCAGCCAAATCCTTTGTTATATTATTCAAGATAAATACCTTCACCACCAAGAAAACCTAGCACACAAGAGGGTTCTCAAACCCTAGAAGACTAGTGCCCAAGAGAGGTGGGCACTTTTCCCAAGAAGGTGTACTTGCTGAAATTTCCAAACTCACTTGAAATATATGTTTCCTCAATGGGGAATTTACCTTTACTTGTACTAACCTGAACCTGTCAATAGAAGTGTCTATTGACACAACATGGTTGACCTCACTAGATTATAATATAATTAATATTAACCATATTAATTATCTTTTACATTAATTACTAATCACATTAAGGTGGGGTTGACTTGTACCCTTTACATTACAAATAGGGTTACAGGAAGGTCTGACTCTTGAAAAATATAGAAAGGGATATTATACACCCACTAGTGCTCATCAACTAGGGGCACATCCATAGGGATGTCCATATCTCTAGCTCACTGCATTACAAAGAAGAACCACTTCTTCACACATTCACATGTGCTCATCCATAGGCATGTGCACTCAACAAATATTCTTTCCCACTACATTACACAGGAGAGTCATCTGGAGTTTCTCATCAACTCTTCTACTCAAAGGAGGCTAATACATCATCTTCATTTATGTTCTCATGAAGATGCACCCAACACTTTTGGATTTCACACGTTCACCTTGTTCTCATCCACAAGCACGTCCAACTCTGCAGATCGCCTTTCTTACAGGAGAATCATCTGGAGTTATTCTCAACTCTCTAAATGGAGGAGGTCATCTCTATGTTCCATCTCTGACTTAGATAGGAACCACACACCCATTTCAAGGGATTTCTCTCAAGTTTTTAAGTTGGAGAAAGTCTCACATAACTGCAATGGTCAACATCTCACAGGTTTGTAAGCTGTAGAATGTCTCACATAGTTACAGTCATCAAAAGGTGGCCACCGATATCCACATGGATCAATCCTCCCTCCTTAGGAAGCAACGGTCTCCATTGCATTAAGTGCATGGGGGAGAGGGAAAAGTGTTTTTTGAATCTGCATCTTGATGAGATGCTTTAATTGCTGGAGAAGTTGCACTTCTTAGCTTGTTACAGGTTTTCATGAACCTATGGCTGGAAGGATTGGACCTTTTTAACAATTCCATATACATGAGATAACTGTGTGCAAAAGGAATCCTTGCACTTTGCTTCAATCTTGTCGACCTTCTTCTGCTAGATAGAAGGTGCTTGGACTGAGGCTAGAGTGGTTGTGATGTTCTTCTATTCACCTTCTGAACAGATTATGAAGAAGTTGAATTTTTTAGTATGAGATACTACCTTGCGGGACAGTTTAGGTGGGACAGTGGTTGGAACTACCTCTATTATCCTGTAGAGATGACCCCCTAGAGTAAAAACGATACTATGGGATTGAGACTTATAATTAGAATGGTGCTTCCACATATATCATTGGCCCAAAAGAACATCACAGATATCCAGTGGGGAAAATCACATAATACCACATCCTTGAAGGGTTGGATGTCGTATGAAAATTGACATTGTTGGATGACATAAATATTTGGTCCCTAGTGAAGCCACCCGATGTTGTATGGTTGTGGGTGTGGTTTTGTCGACAATCCCAACTATTTGATGATCTCTACTGAGATGAGGTTGTTATATATTTCACTATCAACAATAAAATGTAGTGGGGTCCCCTTCACCCACATATGTGAATGAAAAAGGCATTCCCCCTCTTCAGGTTCTATTGGTTCTTTTGGTTGAATTTTTGTAGTCATGACAGTAGCATTGGGGTCTGCATTGATAATCTGTCTTTTCCCATTATTTTTTGCATCGTATTCTGAATCATGGTTGTTCGTGCTCGAATCGTCGCCAGGTGAGCAAAAATGGGAGCACTAGCATGCCTTGTTGGGCTTGGCAAGGCAGAACAGGATGTTGTGGACAGAATGGTTAACAGAAACAGAAACAAACTATAATCTAACTACGAGCTGAAAGAAAATAACATTACAAAAATAGACAAGGAACATTAAACATCAGACACAGGTGTCTTCAAAGGTTTCAGGAAGGTGCTTTATTGAAACCAGAGCACACGCAGAAGAGAGGGACCAGGGGATCCTTCTCCCTCCAGCGGAAGGCTCTTCGGGGCCCTCAACACTATGCTTTCCTTACAAAATGAACAGAACTGAACTGAGTGATGAAAGAACTCTAGGTTACACTGCTGATGAGTGATTTTTCAAAGACTGAACTCTGAATCATCTGGACAGCATAACAATGCTTTGAATTCCCTGTTGAAACAATGAGTCCTCACAGCCTTTTATAGCAGTTTCAAGGGCGGTTCTGTAACCTTCTCCAGGTGTGAATAGGGGTGCATTAGGGTTCACTTAGGTCATTTAATCTGCCGTTTTTGTAGAGCCAACTCTGATTTGAGGGTCAAATCACCTTGGGGGCCGGTCTGTAGGCGGTCGAGAGGCCGACCTTCGCAATTAATGCACCATATTAGCAGATGCGTGGCTTTTTGTGTGGACAGTCGCGCATCGGGCGTGCATGCGTGCAAAACACGTTTTTGTCCCGCACATGTGCGCGCGTATCAAGCTGATGTGAAGCACCTTTCAATTTTTGGTTACTTTGTATAGTTTTTTGC
>JZKD02S1645260.1:632764-645930 GCA_000966675.3 Picea glauca
AGCCGTTGTCCTCTCCTAAAAGTTTTGAAATTTTTGTTAAAGGGAGATGAGATCGTTTTCGCAATCTTTTTCTGATTCTCAAGGTCGCTTGATGGCGCAAGAGAAGAGCATACTCGATATTTTTACTTACAACTTCTAGTCCCGAATGTGAGTTTAGATGTGATTTAGAATTGATGTTCAACTTAGATTATAAATCAAAGCAAGCCATCCACGTGGCGAAAATTAAATAAGGGAAAAATGATTTTATCCACCTAAGTGCCTATGTTTGCTAGATTATCCCCTTTATAAGTTGAGGGGTCTAAGTGGTGCAGTATTTAGAGCATGCATGACATCATTCTTGAGAAGGAAACTGACTTTCCCCACATTAAAAACCTTAAAATGAAAAATTTAGGTCTAATGCACGGCTGTGAGTATGGACAGAGGCGCGTGCGCGCGGTCAGTATCAACAACCAGAGCGCATGAGTGCGTCTGTGGGGTGGAATACCCGCGCGTTTGTGTTCGTGACTGAAAAAAATAAATTTCGGATGAATTTCTCTCGATTCTCCTATGAATCGACTGTCTCGCAGGTCGGCGGAGGACGGTTTGAGTCCCTGCAAGTTAATCAAATAGAAAGGAAAGCAAATTAAACCCAATTGAGGGAGGATTTTATACCTAAAAATCCCCAGTGGAGTCGCCAGTCTGTTCGTGCTCGAATCGTCACCGGGTGAGCAAAAATGGGAGCACTAGCATGCCTTGTTGGGCTTGGCAAGGCAGAACAGAATGTTGTGGACAGAATGGTTAACAGAAACAAAAACAAACTATAATCTAACTATGAACTGAAAGCAAATAACATTACAAAAATAGACAAGGAACATTAAACATCATACACATGTGTCTTCAAAGGTTTCAGGCAGGTGCTTTATTGAAACCAGAGAACACGCAGAAGAGAGGGACCAGGGGCTCCTTCTCCCTCCAGCGGAAGGATCTTCGGGGCCCTCAACACTATTCTTTCCTTACAAAATGAACAGAACTGAACTGAGTGATGAAAGAACTCTGGGTTACACTGCTGATGAGTGATTTGTCAAAGACTGAACTCTGAATCATCTGGACAGCATAACAATGCTTTGAATTCCCTGTTGAAACAATGAGTCCTCACAGCCTTTTATAGCAATTTCAAGGGCGGTTCTGTAACCTTCTCCAGGTGTGAATAGGGGTGAATTAGGGTTCACTTAGGTCATTTAATCTGTCGTTTTTGCAAAGCCGATTCTTATTTGAGGGTCAAATCACCTTGGGGGGCGTCCTGTAGGCGGTCGAGAGGCCGACCTTCGCAATTAATGCGCCGTATTAGCAGATGCGTGGCTTTTTGTGTGGACAGTTGCGCGTCGGGCGCACATGTGCGCAAAACACATTTTTGTCCCGTGCATGTGCGCGCGCATCAAGCTGATGTGAAGCACCTTTCAATTTTTGGTTACTTTGTATAGTTTTTTGCCCTTCTAGAGTGTTGTGAGATTAATTCAGTGCCATGAGTGACTTCATTGCTGTTTTGATGATGTGGAGTTCTTGTCGCCATGTGTAGACGAAATTTCAGTGATAACAATGGTTTGACTCCTTATCTTTGATCTTGACCAACAATGATTTTTTTGAGAGAAATTCATCAGTGTTGTGGTAGGGGATTTTGTGGAAATCGCACCACTTTCCAGTTCCCTTCTTCATCTTTATGTAACCCTTCTTTTCATGTGGCTTGGATTGGTTTTTTGAAGGTTGGTTGTTAGGGTTGTCTTTACCATTCTTTGGTTATTTCATATTTGCAGACCCGAACTCTTGCTTGTTCTGGTGGTTAAATTTCTGCTCGATTTTAACAACATATTGATTAGCAGCACCCAGTGATGATATGTCCATAAAATCCATTTCAGTTTGGATATATCTGTGTAGATCTCCACAATATTTCAGAACCAAATGTCACTCAGAGTCTTTGATACCTGGCTTGGTGCGCAAGATATGGAAGGTATTGGTGAACTCTTACACTGCTTAGCCTCTCTCTTGATGCGATGTGTTCCATCTCATGTACTAGTCATCATAGTTACTAACAAAGAAATATTGTTCCTTGACCGCATCCACACAAAAAATTCCCAAGTGGGCTCCGTCCCATATATTCTATACTCCTCTGTGGAACTTTTCTCCCAATAATTTTTCCACCAATGTTTGACATGGGGGAGAGCCTTAAGTAGTGTGAAGGTGATATTTTCCCTGTTGGAAAAATTGTGAACAAAGAAATAACCTTCTAGTAGATTTAGCCATTTTTCTAGGGAATTCTCATCTATCTGACCTTCAAATACGGGAATATCATAATGGACTTGTACCTTGAAAGGAGAGGTTCTTGAAAAGTGGCCACTTGATGGAGATGTGCATGATGTTATCAAAAGGTGTTGAAGGACGTGGACAAAAATTTCCATCATTTCCTCACTCTGTCATATGATATCTTTCTCAAGCAATAGATTAATAGAATCTTTTTCTCTGTCGTTTTTATTTTATTTCACCATGGAGGGTTTATTGGGCATGTGAGAGCGATTTTCCTCAAGAGAGACAAGCTTGAGACCCAACTTCCTATACTCAGAACTCGTTGGGGACATGCATTGAAAAAAATGATCAAGAGCAGTCTACTTTGATACCACTGATCCAGATTATTTTCAGCATGAAATGAGAGTGGAGATCTAATAAATAAATGTACAGAATATTGATTTCTTTTTGTTTTTCTAATAGTTTAAGTATTATATTCTTTTATTATTATTTAATATGCAAAAGGATCACAACTGAAAGACAGATATCCACAGAAAAATAAGATATATCCTTAGGGAAACCCTCAAGGGGGAGAAAACCCTGCAAACTTTCCTTAGTATAGATTCCTCCAACATGTACAATGTCATACAATGCTCTTTCACGAAATCAAGACCAAAGAGACCCAGACACGAACAAAGAATATCCTCCTAGATAAGTGCGTACTACTCTCTTTTACTTATATTCAATGAGTGATCAAAATGACTCGATATGACCTCTATTTATACTCTAAAACACCTAAAATATGTGACTTATAAATAAAACCTTTCACAATTACACTTGGGAATAACCAATACAATTACATTCAGGAATAACTTTCGAAATCACATAAAATCTCAACACTCCCTCTTAATGAGGAAGGTATTCTATCTGGAACAGACTCTAACATTTTCGTCATCCACACCATCTCATGACCATTTACTATTGGACACATGAATCTATACATCACAGGAAATCCATAGTGACTTCACAGCATGCATCTAGGGCTGGTGGGTAGCTCTTGAATAGCTACAACATATCATCATGAGACTATCCAGTTTCCCGCAGAAATCTTGGATATCTTATGCATGACATCCAATACCCTACAATAACATTTGTACCTCATCTCTTCGCCATGAATCCAAGTCTGGTGGGTATCTCTCCAATAGATACAACATGTCATCATGACATCCACTACCCTACGATAACATCTGAAGCCATCACTCTCTGAAGAGGGACTACATCGAGCTTGTCCCTGAAGTACTTGAACTTTGTCCATGACAATGGCTTTGTCAGCACATCCACAACCCCCTCATCGGTAACCACATATTGGAGCCTCACTTCTCTCTTCTGCACCATATCCTTGATATAGTGATACCTTATTTCGATATGCTTCAACTTATCATGAAACACCGTGTTCTATAACAACTTTATACAACTCTAGTTTTCACACAAGATACAGGTCGCCTCCATCGCAATATCGAATAATCTAGCCAGTAATTTATGAATCCACATTGCTTCGTGAATTTATGCCACATACTCTACCTCAGTCATACTGAGTGCTACACATGACTTCTTTTTACTGATCCATGAAATCATATCGGATCCCAAATTGAAGCAGCATCCTAATGTAATTTTCCAGTTTGCAACATTGTCAGCCGAATATGAATCTGAATATCCAAGTAGACTGATCTCATTGTCTACAACATACTTGAGCCCATAATCCATTGTCCCTTTAAGGTACCTCATAACATTTTTTACTACAATCAGGTGAATATGTTTGTGGTCAACCATGTATTGACTTAGGGTGTTCACAGTAAAACATATATCTGGTTGTGTATCTGTCAAATACATGAATGATCCAATCGTCTACCTATATAATGTAGCATCCACAACCTCTGAAATCATATCATCCAAAACCTTCAAATTTGATGTCAATGGTGTAGCGATCGGTTTATAGTCCAACATCCTGAACCTCTTCAGGATCTCCACAACATAGTTTCCCTGATTTAGGAAGATCTCATTCTTCCTCTTCCATACCTCTAGACCCAAAAAGTAGTGCATCAAACCTAGGTCTTTCATTTCGAACTCTGCAATGAGTTTTCTCTTACACTCAATGACGAGATTCTACACTCTTGTCAAAAACAGGTCATCCACATATAGTAGTAATATCATCGGTCCATCATCCTCAACCTTGAAGTAAAGGTTAGGGTCTGCACTGCTCTTGGAAAATCCCAATCTCATCAGAAAACCATCAATTTGACCATACCATTCTCTCGGTGCCTTCTTCAATCCATATAATGCCTTATTTAACCTACACGCATGAATCTCCCTATCATGTGTCTCAGATCCTTGTGGTTGTTCCATGTAAACCTGATCCTCTATTACCCCATTCAAAAATGTCATCTTCATGTCCATCTGATGAACCTTCCATTTCATCACAGTAGCTATTGAAAGAAAAACCCTTATTGAAGTATATCTTTCCACGGGAGAAAAAGTCTCCTCGTAGTCAATTCCTTCATTCTAAGAAAATCCTCTTGCTATAACTCTAGCCTTGTATTTCTCAATTCTTCCATCTGCAACATGCTTCATATTGAATATCCACTTGGAGCTCACAACTGATTTTTCCTTGGGTCTGGGAACCACATCCCAAACGCCATTCTTCACTATTGACAGGTATTCCTCGACCATGGAATCCTTCCATTCTTTCTTTCCTGCAACTTCTTCATAGATGGTAGGCTCTACATAATGATATCACATAATAATGCCACATATTTGGGACACTGTTTTGGTTTCTTGACTTTCCTACATGATCCATACTGGGCACTATATCTCTCTTCATCTTTGATGACCTCTTATACCCAAGTTGGTCTTCTCTTTTGTGTAGGCTTATCCACAGGCCTTTGTGGTTTCCCATATCCTGATCCTCAGGAATGGATTCCTCTTCTTCCACTTATCTTGTCTCTGTGGCTCTAGGAACTCCATTCTCTTCATCATGAGATTCCTCTGCATGAACTTGCTTTGATTTGTGAAAATATACATCCTCATCGAAGGTTACATCCCTGCTAATATCGATCTTCCTGTGACCAGGAATGTATACTTTGTAGGCCTTCGATGTGTCATTGTACCCAAAAAATAAACCTTCCTTTCCAGATGGGTCCAACTTTTTTCTCTTGTCCTTGGGGACATGCACATATATAGGACATCCAAATATCCTCAAGTGGATGACCTCTCACTTATCTCCTAAAAACATTTCCTCTGATTTCTTATTTTTTGGAACTCGATGGGGACTTATGTTATGTACGTACATAGTTGTCATCACAGCTTCTTCCCATAGATACATAGGTAAATATTGATCATGTATCATGGCCTTCACTACTTCCATAATCGTCTGATTCTTTCTCTCTGCTACTCCATTTTGTTGCAGATTATAGGGAGCAGAGAGCTCCCTCTTAATCCCAACTTCTTTGCAGAAATATAAGAATTCATTTGAGGTGAATTCTCCTCCATTATCTAATCTCAACGTCTTTATCTTACATTTTGTTAGGTTTTCTACTAGTGCCTTGAATTCCTTGAACTTAACAAATACTTCACCTTTTGAATTCAATAAGTAAATCCAAGTTTTGCGTGAGTAATCATCAAGAAAATATAAATAATATATGTACCCACTGAGTGATGGTGTTGACATCAGTCTGCATACGTCCGAGTGTACAAAATCCAAGACTCCTTTGGCTCTGCTATCACTTCTTGGAAAGGGGTTCTTCACATTCTTTCCTTGTGCACAACCTTTGCACATGCCATCTGGATTCACTTGAATCTCTGGTATTCCTTCTACCATATTGATCACGATTGGTAAAGCTATGTAGTGTAGGTGGGAAAATCTCTTATGCCATAGCTCACTTGAATTCACAGTGTCATGAATCAATGTTGAATCTGAGCATCCCTTTAATTTATACAGTCCTCCTTCTTGGACATAGATAACAACTGCATCATCAAATGTCTTTCCCTTTGGCCACATGAGAACTTCTCTATCTAAAAATTCAACCTTGAAACCCTTCTCATCCAAATCTGAAATCGAGAGAAGGTTCTTCTTCAAACCAGATACATAAAGTGCGTCCTTCATCCTCATTGCCTTCCTGGAATCTAGTTTGTAGGAGGCCTCTCCTACTCATTTGATCGGATACTGATAATCATCACCCAACTTCACATTATGAGGTGAGTATTTATGAATTAAGTTTGATAGATATCCTTTATACCATGTCATGTGCTTAGAAGCACCGATATCCACCAGCCAAGTATCATTTCCAGGGGTGATTGTTCTTGTGAGAGTTGATATTAGGATGTAATCAACATCACTTGAATCATATTCTCTTGAAATTTTCTTCAGTGGTTCATCATTTTCAGCAGCATCATGATGATGCGCCTTTCCCTTTTCCTTTTATTTTAGTTTAAGAATAAGGGGAAAAAATTTTACAACGTGACCCAATTTTTCACAACATAAACACATCACATTTGAATAGTCTCTTTGATTCTTCTTCGAATTTTTAGGTTTCTTTGGGGATGAGGGTTCTTTCTTACTCTTTCCTTTCCTTGTATGAGAAGCTAAAGCTTGATCATCATCCCTCAATTTCCCTTCTCTTTCTACCAGCCTTGCTTCCTCTTGACTGCAATCTTCCCATAATCTGATAAACTTGATTAGCTTCATCCTTAAGCATATTCTTTGAATGAATGAGTCTCGTGACCTTGGGAGACCATTCAAGGTGGGCATAACCATTTTTTATTCATAAAAAATGTCACCAATAGCTTCAATCTATTACTTGATCTAGTTCACTCTCGAGAAGTAAGAGTGAATTGACTCTGAATCTTGAAGCTTCACATTCTTCATCTGGGTCTTCAATGTCATCATTATCTTGATTTTTTTCATTCAAATAGATGAGTCAATGCATCCATAATATTCTTCGGATATTTTAACATAGAAAAATGATGGATCAAATGATCCTTGATTGATTTTTCAATAATACTCTTAGCCATGGCCTGATTATTTTTATGCTTTGCCTTGGTCTCATCTTCCTCTGGTTCTGGAACTTCCTGCTCAACAAATATTTCTAAATCATGTTCTTCCAGAAGGAGTCATACTTTGTACTTCCATGCTATGAAGTTTTTTTATCCTTCCATATTCTCGTCAATTTTTGTATTGGTAGTCATCCTTCCTGGGAAGATAAAGTTAGTTTTCCAAAACACTTCCAAAAATATGCAGAAAAATATTATTTTTTAGGCCTGCTCTGATACCATGTTGATTTCTTTTTGTTTTTCCATCAGTTAAAGTATTATATTCTTTTATTATTATTTAATATGCAAAAGGATCACAACTGAAAGATAGATATCCACAAAACAATAAGATATATCCTCAGGGAAACCCGCAAGGGGGAGAAAACCCTGCAAACTTTCCTCAGTATAGATTTCTCCAACATGTACAATGTCATACAATGCTCTTTCATGAAATCAAGACCAAAGAGACCCAAACATGAACCAAGAATAGCCACCTAGATAAGTGTGTACTACTCTCTTGTACTTATATTCAATGAGTGATCAAAATGACTCAATATAAACTCTATTTATACTCTAAAAGACCTAAAAGACATGACTTATCAATAAACCCTTTCATAATTACACTTAGGAATAACCAATACAATTACATTTAGGAATAACTTCCGAAATTATATAAAATATAAACATAGAGATATATCATATATCCAATAGTATAATAGAGATATATCAGAGATATAACGATAAACACGAAGATACAGTAATACACAATTTCTATTAAAGAGCGAAATTTACAAAACTCTAGAAATACAGAGTGAAAGACTCGCTAGAATGGTGGAAGTTTATCTCTCAGAAGATATGTGACAGATACTCACATTCGCAAGAAGATGATTGTTACAATGAGGAATGCCTTTCTAACATAAAGAAAATCTAAAACCCTAACCCCGGAAGATGAAAAGGCAATAGTTTTGTGGACCCCGTTTTGGGTAGTTTGGTGTATCAACTTCCCGAGGGCGTAACTTTGGCATGCGTTCTTCATTTGAGGTGCATGATAGCTCATTGGAAAGGTATCGACGAGGAGATTAATTTTGGGATCTCAATAAGAGACCTTTATTATAATTGAGGTGCCCTATCATGAAAATACTTCATTTATTCCCTCAAAATGGCCCTGGAAGTTTATGAACCGAAAATTTGTTAAAAATAGTAAATTTCCCAAAGAATTTTTTGAGCTAGTTGGAATAGGTGGGTGGCCACAGACATCCACCTAGATAAATACTCCCTCCTTAGGAATAAATGGTCTCCATTGCGTTGAGTGCTCAGGGGAGAGGGAAAAGTTTTTCCTTGTTGAAGAAGTTGCATTGCTTAGCTTGTTGAAGGTTGTCACGAGCCCATGGTTAGAAGGGTTGGATGTTTTTAACCAATCTGGCTACATGAGATTCTTGTGTGCAGAAAGCATCCTTGTTCTTTGCTTCAATTTTGTCAACTTGCTTCTGCTAGACACAAGGTGCTTGGACTGAGGCTGCAATGGTTGTGGTGTTCTTTTGTTCACCTTTTGAACAGATTGTGAAGAAGATGAAATTTGTAGTATGAGATACTACCTTGTGCCACTGTTTAGGTGGGACAGTAGTTGAAACTACCTCTAGTAACCAGCAGAGATGACCCCCCAAAGTAACAATGAAACTACGGGGTTGAGACTCATAAATATCATGGGGATTCCACATATATGGCTGGCCCAAAAGAACATCACAGACATCCAGTTGGGAAACATCACATAATACCTCATCCTTGAAGTGTTGGATACAGTATGATAATCAACATTGTTGGTTGACATGGAGATCTCATCCATGGCGAAGCCACTCGATGTTGTATGGTTGTGGGTGTGGTGCTGTCAACAATCCTAATTGTTTGACAACCTCTACTGAGATGAGGTTATTCTGGCTTCTGCTATCAAAGATAAAATGTAGCGGGGTCCCCTTCACCCACATATGTGAATGGAAAATGTGCTTCCCCTCTTTAGTATCTGTTGGTTCTTCTGTTTGAATTGTTGTGGTCATGACAGTAGCAGTGGGGTATGTGTCGATAATCTGTATGTTCCCATTATTTTTTCCATCAGATTCTGAATCAGGGTTTGACTCCTTGTCTTTGATCTCGACCACCAATAAAAAATTTGAGCGACATTCATCAATGTTGTGCCAAGGGATTTTTTGGAAATCACACCACTTTCCAGTGTCCTTCTTCATCTTTTTGTTACCCTACTTTTCATGTGTCTTGGATTGGTTTTTTGAAGGCTGGTTGTTAGGGATGTCTTTACCATTCTTTGGTTGTTGTGAATTTGCAGACCCAAACTCTCGCTTGTTATGGTGCTTAAATTTCTTCTTGATTTTAACAACATATCAATAAGAAACACCTAGTGATAAGATGTCTAGAAAATCCATTTCAATTTGTATGTATCTGTGTAGGGCCCCACGGTATTTCAGAACCAAATGTCACTCAGAGTCTTTGATACCCAACTTGGTGGAAAAGGTATGGAAGGTATTGGTGAAATACGGCACTTCTTGGCCCCTCTCTTGACCCAGCGTGGTCCATCCCATGTATTGGTCATCATAGTTACCAATAGGGTAATATTGTTCCTTGAATGCATCCACAAAAAAATCCCAAGTGGGCTTTGCCCCATATATTCCAGACTCCTCTGTGGAAATTTTCTCCTAGTAAGTTTCCCACCAATGTTTTACATGGGAGAGAGCATTAAGGAGTGCTAAGGTGGAAAATTGTGAACAGAGAAATAACCTTCTAACAGATTCACCCATTTTTCTAAGGCATTCGTGTCTATCTAACCTTAAAATATGAGAATATAAAAATTGACTTGTACCTTGAAACGAGAGGTGTTTGCAAAGTGACCACTTGATGAAGACGTGTCTACTGTTATCGAAAGGTGTTGAAGGATGTGGGAAAAATTCTCCATCATGTCATTCCTCTGTCGCGTGAGAGCTTGTTCAAGCAACAGATTAATAGAATATTTTGCTCCATCATTTTTATTTTCTTCCACCATGGAGGGTTTCTTGGGCGTATGAGAGAAATTTTCCTCAAGAGAGATAAGTTCGAGACACAACTTTCTATACTCGTACCTCGTCGGGGACACACATTTAAAAAAATGATCAAGAGGAGCCTGCTTTGATACCACTGATCAAGACTATTTTATTCACAAAATGAGTGCGGAGATATAATAAAGAAATGTACATAGATATATCATATATCCAATAATATAACATAGATATATCAGAGATATAACCATAAACATAGAGATAGAGTAATACACAATTTTTATTAATTAGTGAAATGTACAAAACTATAGAAATACAGAGTGAAAGACTCGCTAGAATGTTGACATCTTATCTCTGATAAGAGATGTGACGGCTATCCACATTCGCAAGAAGATGATTGTTAAATGAGGCTCCAAAGGCACTTTTAAAATAAATAAAATCCAAAACTCTAACCTTGGAAGATGAAAAGCCAACAGTTTTGTGAACCCCATTTTGGGTAGTTTGGTGTATCAACTTCCCGATGGCGTAACTTTGGCATACCATCCTCGTTTGGGACGAACAATAGCTCGTTGGAAAGGTATTGATGAAGAGATTCATTTTGGGGGATTAATGAAATATTTCAGCCATAATTGAGCTACCCAATCGTGAAAATACTTCATTTAGGCCCTCAAAATGGCCCCATAAGTTTAAGAACCGAAAAACTGCTAAAAATAGTAAATTACCATAAGACTGTTTTGAGCCAATTAGAATAGGTGGATGGCCACCAATATCCACTTGGATCAATACTAACTCCATAGGATTCAATGGTATAGATTGTGTTTTTCTCGTGGGAGAGGGAAAAGTGTTTGTTGAATCTGCATCTTGATGAGTTGCAGGCCTTGTTGGAGAAGTTGTGATGCTTAGCTTGTTGAAGGTTGTCACGGACATGTGGCTGGAAGGGTTGGACCTTTTTAACTAGTCTAGCTACATGAGATGACTATGTGCAGAAGGAATCCTTGTTATTTTCTTCAATCTTTTCAACCTGCTTCTACTAGACATAAGGTGCTTTGATTGAGGCTACAATGGTTGCAGTGTTCTTATATTCACCTTTTGAACAGATTGTGAAGAAGTTGAATTTTATAGTATGAGAGACTACCTTGTGGCACTGTTTAGGTGGGACAATAGTCAGAACTACCTCTGGTATCCTGTAGAGATGACCCCTAGAGTAACAATGACACTACAGGGTTGAGATTCATAAATAACATGGTGCTTCCACACATATGGTTGGCCCAAAAGAACATCATAGACATCCAGTGGGGAAACATCACATAATACCTCATCCTTGAAGGGATGGATATGGTATGTTAATGAGCACTATTGTATGACACGAATATCTTGTCCCCAACGAAGCCACCCGATGTTTTGTGGTTGTGGGTGTGGTGTTGTCGACAATCCCAACTATTTGACGACCTCTGCTGAGATGAGGTTCTTTTGGCTTCCGCTATCATTAATAAAATACAGTGGAGTCACATTCACCCACATATGTGAATGAAAAATGCCTTCCCCCTCTTCAGTATCTGTTGGTTCTTCTGGTTGAATTATTGTGGTCACGATAGTAGCAGTCGGGTCTGCGTCGATAATATGTATTTTCCCTTTATTTTCTACATCATATTCTGAATCAGGGTTCGGATCCTTATCTTTGATCTCAGCCACCAATGATTGTTTTGAGTGACATTTATTAGTGTTGTGCCAGGGGATTTTGTGGAAATTGCACCACTTTCCAGTGTCCTTCATATTTCCGTTACCCTTCTTTTCATGTGGCTTGGATTGGTTTTTTGAAGGTTGGTTGTAAGGGTCGTCTTTACCATTCTTTGGTTGTTGCGGATTTGCAGACCCAAACTCTCACTTGTTCTGGTGCTTAAATTTATGCTTGATTTTAACATCATATCGATAAGAAACACCCAGTGATGAGATGTCCAGAAAATCCATTTCAGTTTGGATGTATCTATGTAGAGCCCCACAGGATTTCAGAACCAAATATCTCTTGGAGTCTTTGATACCTAGCTTGGTGTGCAAGTTATGGAAGTTATTGGTTAACTCTGTCGCTTCTTGGCCCATCTCTTGACACAGTGTAGTCCATCTCATGTATTGGTCATCATAGTTACCAACAGGGTAATATTTTTTTTTTACCGTATCCACAAAAAAATAACAAGTGGGCTCGGCCCCATATATTCCATACTCCTCTGTGGACATTTTCTCCCAGTAAGTTTCCCACCAATGTTTGACATGGGGGAGAACCTTATGGAGTTCAAAGGTGATATTTTCCCTGTCGCAAATATTGTGAACAAAGAAATAACCTTCTAGTAGATTTAAACATTTTTCTAGGGAATTCACATCTATTTGACCTTTAAATATGGGAATATAAAAATTGAGAGGTGCTTGCAAGGTGGTCTGTTGATGAATACGTGCATGCTATTATCGGAAGGCATTGAACGATGTGGGAAAAATTCTCCATCATTTCATCCCTCTATCGCGTGAGAGCTTGCTCAAGCAACAGATTAATAGAATCTTTTGCTCTGTCATTTATCTTTTATTTCGCCAAGGAGGGTTTCTTTGGCATACGAGAGAGATCGTCCTCAATAGATACAAGCTTGAGACCCAACTTTCTATACTCGGACCTTGTCAGGGACATGCACTGAAAAAATGATCAAGAGCATCCTGCTCTGATAACATTGATCCAGATTATTTTCATCACGAAATGAGAGCAGAGATATAATAAATAAATGTACATAGATATATCAGATATCC
>JZKD02S1645260.1:646017-666406 GCA_000966675.3 Picea glauca
ATATATATATATATATATAACCATAAACACAGAGATACAGTAATACGCAATTTCTATTAATGAGCGAAATTTACAAAACTGTAGAAATACATAGTGAAAGATTCGCTAGAATAGTGGAAGCTCATCTCTGAGAAGAGATGTGATGACTACTCATATTCACAAGAAGATGATTATTACAATGAGGCTCCAAAAAAAAATTTAACATAAATAAAATCCAAAACCCTAACCCCTAAAGATGAAAATCCAATAGTTTTGTGGACCCTTTTTTGGGTAGTTTGGTGTATAAACTTCCCAGGGTGTAACTTTGGCTTACGATCTCCGTTTGGGGTGCACGATATCTCGTTGGAAAGGTATCGATGAGGAGATTCATTTTGGGGACTCAATAAGATCCTTGGGGGTCTATTTGACATTCCCAATCATGAAAAGACTTCATTTAGGCCCTCAAAATGGCCTCAAAATGGCCCCGAAATTTTAGGAACTTAAAACTGCTAAAAATAGTAAATTGCCAGAAGACTGATTTTGTCCAGTGGGAATAGGTGGGTGGTCATCGATATCCACCTAGATCAATCCTACCTCTTTAGGAAGAAATGGTATCCATTTCTTTGAGTGCTCAGAGGAGAGGGAAAAGTGTTTGTTGAATATGCATCTTGATGAGCTGCTTGTCTTGCTGGAGAAGTTGCGATTCTTAGCTTGTTGAAGGTTGTCACAAACCTGTGGATGGAAGGATTGGGCCATTTTAACCAGTCCAGATACATGAGATAAATGTGTACAGAAGGAATCTTTGCGCTTTTCTTCAATATTATCGACCTGCTTTTGCTAGAGAGAAGGTGCTTGGACTGAGGCTGCAGTGGTTGCGGTGTTCTTTTGTTCACCTTCTGAACAGATTGTGAAGAAATTCAATTTTGTAGTATGAGATACTACCTTGCGGCATTATTTAGGTGGGAAAGTAGTTGGAACTACCTCTGGTATCCTATAGAGATGACCCCTAGAGTTAACAATCACACTATGGGGTCGAGACTCATAATTAGCATCGTCCTTCCACATATATAGTTGGCCCAAAAGAACATCACAAAAATCCAGAAGGGAAACATGAAAAAATAGCTCATCCTTGAAGGGTTGGATGTCGTATGACAATCGACACTATTGGTTGACACAAAGATATTGTTCGTGGAGAATCCACCCGATGTTGTATGACTACAAGTGTGGTCTTGTCGACAATCCCAATTGTTTGACAACCTTTGTTGAGATGAGGTTCTTCTGGATTCCTCTATCAACAATAAAATGCAGCAAGGTCCCCTTAACCCACATATCTGAATGAAAAAGGTGCTCCCCATCTTCAATATTTGTTGGTTCTTCTAGTTGAATTGTTGAGGTCGTGATAGTAGCATTGGAGTCTACATTGATAATCTATCTTTTTCCATTATTTTCTGCATCGGATTCTGAATCAGGGTTCAAATCCTTATCTTTGATCTTGACCACCAATGACTGTTTTGAGCGACATTCATCACGTGTTGTGCCAGGGGATTTTGTAGAAATCACACCAATTTCTAGTGTCCTTATTTGTTTTTTCATTACTATTAGGGACCTAACCCCTCATGTAGGTAGAATAATATATTTCCATGTAATAAAGGTCAATATTAATAAGGCCTAGCAATAAGGAAGAATAAGTCCAATGTAAGAAGACCTAATAGAAGCTTCCACTTCTGGAAGGATATTCCTCTAGATGGTTCTTTTGATACACATATTTAGTATAAATAGGAGTCGAGGGTATGAGAACTTTTGTCTTGGATATTATTGTAATAGAGCTCTACTCTGGTGGAGGTTTCCCCCTCGAAGAGGCAAATGAACATTGCTCCCGGTAATTAAAGTGTTATTTCTTGTGTTATTTTATTATCATTTTGGTATTATCGTGGTGTTGTTCTGGTTATATTGTTGTTCATCTACCATTTATCGCTATTTATTTATGTTCTACATAATTTTTGTATCTGGAATATTACAAGTGGTATCAGAGCACCTTCCTCGACAAAAAATTGTGGGTTAAATTTTTTAAGGGTAGAGACGTATTCTGATGTCTTCAAACTACAGAGATATGTTGTTACACACATAAACCTGTGGTTGGGGATTCATACACGCAAGAAATACAAGTGGTACTTAAGCTCACATCTGTTGACCACCCTTGTAACCCCTGTTGGTACCCCTTCGAGTGGTAGCACATCAGACAACACCTATCTACAAATCGGCCTAGATCTCTTGAAGCCTTCCATAGATAACCTGATCGGTCACCTGATTGCTATAGTGCCACCGAGAACAACACTCAGGAAGATACTCTCTAGTACCTAGGTAGTCAGGTAGTATGGCTAAGGGTACGATCTAGCCTCCTTAGTTGGTGCCCTGAGATATTAGGTCGAGTACTATTGTTGGACCCCTCACGTATATCAGAGAGCTATAGCACAGGGAAAAACATTGTCTGTAGAACCCTTGAATACCTAACCCTTGGGACATAAACAAAAATAGAATAGACAAGATCTATTGTGACACAACTGTGTCTCCAGCATTCGAGTTGTGAAATTACTACACATTTCTTCCTGTTAAGCATTTGGACATTTCATCACTGCAGTATTATTCAGATCGGAGTATAACTCCGCAGGAGACATCCAACGAGGAAACATCACATAATACCTCTTCCTTGAAGGGTTGGATGTAGTATGACAATCGACATTGTTGATTGACACGGAGATCTCATACCTGGAGAAGTTACCAGATGTTTTATGGTTGTGGGTGTGGTGTTGTTGACAATCCCAATTGTTTGAAGACTTATGATGAGATGAGGTTATTCTGGCTTACAATATCAACAATAAAATGCAACAGGGTCCCCTTCACCCACATATATGAATGAAAAAGGCATTCCCCCTCTTCATTATCTCCTAGTTCTTCTGGTTGAATTGCTACGGTCACGACAGTAGCAGTGGGGTCTGCATCGATAATTTGTCTTTTCCCATTATTTTCTACATCATATTTTGAATCAAGGTTCGACTCCTATCTTTGATATCAGCCACTAATGATTTTTTTGAGCGACATTCATCAGTTTTATGCCATGGGTTTTGTGGAAATCGCACCACTTTCCATTTTCCTTATTCATCTTTCTGTTACCCTTATTTTCATGTGACTTGGATTGGTTTTATGAAGGTTGGTTGTTAGGTCTGTCTTTACCATTCTTTGGTTGTTACGGATTTGGAGACCCAAACTCTCGCTTGTTCTGGTGCTTAAATTTCTACTCAATTTTAACAACATATCGATTAGCAGCACCAAAAGATGAGATGTCCAGAAAATCCATTTCAGTTTGGATGTAACTGTGTAGAGCCCCACGGTATTTCAGAACCAAATTTCACTCGAATTCTTTGATATTGATCTTGGTGCACAAGGTAAGGAAGGTATTGGTGAACTACGACACTGCTTGGCCCCTCTCTTGATGCAACATTGTCCATCACATGTATTGGTTGTCATAGTTACCAACAGAGAAATATTGTTCCTTGATCGTATCCAAAAAAAAATACCAAGTGGGCTCAACCCTATATATTCCAGATTCCTCTATGGAACTTTGTTTCTAGTAAGTTTCCCACCAATGTTTGACATGGAGGAGAGCCTTAAGGAGTGCGAAGGTGATATTTTCCCTGTCAAAAAATTTATCAACATAGAATAATCCTTCTATAATATTTAACCAAATTTATAGGGCATCCACATCTATATTATTTTCCTCAAGAGAGACAAGCTCGAGACCCAACTTGCTATACTAGGACCTCGTCGAGGACATGCACTGGAAAAAATGATCAAGAGGAACGTGCTCTGATACCACTGATCTAGATTATTTTTGGCACGAAATGAGGGTGGAGATATAATAAATAAATGTATAGAGATATATCATATATCCAATAATATAACAGAGATATATCATATATGTAACCATAAACACAAAGATAGAGTAATACACAATTTCTACTAATGAGTGAAATGTACAAAACTGTAGAAATACAAAGTGAAAGACTCACTAGAATGGTGGCAGCTTAGATTTGAGAATAGATGTGATGGCTAATCACATTCACAAGAATACGATTGTTACAATGAGGCTCCAAAGTCCTTTTTAACATAAAGAAAATCCAAAACCCTAACCCCGAAAGATGAAAAGCCAACAATTTTGTGGACCCTGTTTTCGATAGTTTGGTGTATCAACTTCCCGGGGGCGTAATTTTGGCATATGATCTCAATTTGGGATGCACGATAGCTTGTTGGAAAGGTAATGGCAAGGAGATTCATTTTGGGGGATCATTCAAATCCAATGGCTATCATTGAGGTTCTTGATCGCGAAAATACTTCATTTAGGCCCTCAAAATGGCCCTGGAAGTTTAGGAACCTAAAAACTACTAAAAATAGTAAATTGTTAGAAGACTATTTTGATCCAGTTGGAATAGGTAGGTGGCCATCGATATCCACCTCGATCAATCCTCCCTCCTTAGGAAGCAATGGTGTCCATTGCATTGAGTTCTCGTGGGAGAGGGAAAAGTGTTTGTTGAATCTGCATCTTGATGAGCTACTTGCCTTGTTGGAGAAGTTGTGTTGCTTAGCTTATTGAAGGTTGTCACGAACCTTTGGTTGGAAGGGTTGGCCCTTTTTAACTAGTCCGGATATATGAGATGATTGTGTGTAGAAGGAATCCTTGTGCTTTTATTCAATCTTGTCGACCTACTTCTACTGGACAGAAGGTGCTTGGATTGAGGTTGCAGTGGTTGTGGTGTTCGTTTGTTCACCTTTTGAATAGATTGTGAAGACGTTGAATTTTGTAGTATGAGATACTACCTTGTGGCATTGTTTAGGTGGGGTAGTATTTGGAACTACCTTTGGTATCCTGTAGAGATGACCCTCCAAAGTAACAATGACACTATAGGGTCGAGACTCATAAATAACATGGCACTTCCACATATATGGTTGGCCCAAAAGAACATCACAGACATCCAGCGGGGCAACATCACATAATACCTCATCCTTCAAGGGATAATTGTCATATGAAAACCAAAATTGTTGGCTAACATGAAGATCTCATCCATGGTGAAGCCACCCAATGTTATATGGTTGTGGGTGTTGTATTGTCGACAATCCCAATTTTTTGACGACCTCTGCTTACATGAGGTTTTTCTAGCTTCTACTATCAACAATAAAATGCAGTGGGGTCCCCTTCGCCCACATATATGAATGAAAAATGTGCTCCCCCTCTTCAGGATCTATTGGTTCTTCTAGTTGAATTGTTGCGGTCACAATAGTAGCAGTAGGGTCTGCATCGATAATCTGTCTTTTCCCATTATTTTCTACATCAGATTCTGAATCAGGGTTCGGATCCTTGTCTTTGATCTCGACCACAAATTATTGTTTTGAGCGACATTCATTAGTTTTGTGCCAGGGGATTTTGTGGAAATCACACCACTTTCCAGTGCCCTTCTTCTTCTTTCCATTACCCTTCTTTTCATATGGTTTGGATTGGTTTTTTGAAGGCTACTTGTTAAGGCCACCTTCACCATTCTTTGGTTGTTGCGGATTTGCAGACCGGAAATCTCACTTGTTCTGGTGCTTAAATTTCTACTTGATTTTAACAACATATCGATAAGCAACACCGAGTGATGAGATGTCCAGAAAATCCATTTCAGTTTGGATGTATCTGTGTAGAGCCCCACGGTATTTTAGAACCAAATGTCGCTCGGAGTCTTTGATACACAGCTTGGTGTGAAAGGTATGGAAGGTATTGGTGAACTCTGACACTGCTTGGCCTCTCTCTTGACGCAACATGGTCCATATCATTTATTTTTCATCATAGTTACCAACAGGGTAATATTGTTCCTTGACCACATCCACAAAACAATCCCAAGTGTGCTCGACCCCATATATTCTAGACTCCTTTGTGGAACTTTTCTCCCAGTAAGTTTCCCATCAATTTTTGACATGAGAGAGAGTCTTAAGGAGTGTGAAGGTGATATTTTCCTTGCTAGAAAAGTTGTGAATAGAGACATAACCTTCTAGCAGATTTAACCATTTTTCTAGGGCATCCCCATCTATCTGACCTTCAAATACAGGAATATCAAAATTGACTTGTACCTTGAAAGGAGGGGTTCTTGAAAAGTGGCTTCTTGATAAATACATGCATATTTTTATCGAAAGGCATTGAAGGATGTGGGAAAAATCCTCCATTTTGTCCCTCTGTTGCGTGAGAGCTTGCTCAAGCAACATATTAATTGAATCTATTGCTCCGTCATTTTTATTTTCTTCCATCGTGAAAGGTTTCTTGGGAGTGCTAGAGAAATTTTCCTCAAGAGAGACAATATAGAGACCCAACTTGCTATACTCGGACCTCATCGGGGACATGCACTGGAAAAACGATCAAGAACAGCCTGTTGTGATACCATTGATCCAGATTATTTTCAGTACGAAATGAGAGCGGAGATATAATAAAGAAATGTACAGAGATATATCAGATATCCAATAATATAATAGAGATATATCAAAGATATAACCATAAACATATAGATACAGTAATACACAATTTCTATTAATGAGCGAAATGTACAAAACTGTAGAAATAAAGAGTGAAAGGCTCGCTAGATTGGTGGCATCTTATCTCTAAGAAGAGATGTGACGACTAATCACATTTGTAAGAATATGATTGTTAAAATGAGGCTCCAAAGGCATTTTTAACATAAATAAAATCCAAATACCTAACCCCGGAAGATGAAAATTCAACAGTTTTGTGGACCCTGTTTTTGGTAGTTTGGTGTATCAACTTCCTGGGGGTGTAACTTTGGAATACGATCTCTGTTAGGGGAACATGATATCTCGTTGGAAATGTATCGATGAGGAGATTCATTTTGGGGGCTCAATCAAAACTATTGATTATAATTGAGGTGTCCAGTCGCAAAAAGACTTCATTTAGGCCCTCAAAATGGCCCCGAAAGTTTAGTAACCGAAAAACTGCTAAAAATAGTAAATTGCTAGAAGATTTTTTTGAGCCAATTGGAATAGGTGCGTGGCCACCAATATCCACCTGGATCAGTAGACCACCCACAAAATCCATGGAAATGCTTCCCCAAGGTCGAATGGGTATAGGTAAGGGATGGTATAGACCTTGATTTCTATTATTGGGCTTACGGGTAAAACAAAATATGCATCCTATAATATATTATGCTACATATTCTTGCGTTCTGGGCTAGTACATATACCTTTTTAAGTTAGAAATTGTCTTCCCAACACCAAAATGTCTTGCAACCTTGGAGGTGTGAGCCTCTATGATAAGCTACAATATTTCACCTTTAGGAACATAGAGCTTATCTAGCTTTTATAGTAACCCATTCTAGAGATGATAGTCAGCCTTACTGTCACCTTCTTCTACATGAATTTGGCCCTGTAGTTGTTGAAACACCTCCTTGAATTCCTCATATATTTTTTGTGTCACTGTGTATGCATCATGGGTAAAATGCTCAATGTGCATAAGAGTTCCCAAAGTTGTAATGTTGGATGCAATTGTCCTTGAAAGCATGTCTGCTAACTTATTAGTGTTTTCCTTCTTATACTTGATGACTAGATGAAATTGTTGCAAAAACCCCATTCACTTGTAATATCTAGTTTTTTTAAGCTTACTTTGAGCCTACAAATACTGTAGTGGATGGTGATCTGTGTGGATAATGGTTTCCTTGTCCATGAGATAGTGCTCCCACTTCTTAACTGCTTGAACCAGGGCATAGATTTCCTTATCATATGTAGGGTAGTTCAAAACTCCCCCATGAAACATCTCATAATGATAGCATATTGGCTTAACTCCTTGCATCAAAATTGCTCCCATATCATACCCACTTGCATTAGTCTCCACTTCAAAGGGATTTTGCAATTTAGGCAATGTGAGAATTGATTCTTGATTTATCTTTCGTTTTGGCTCGTCAAAATATTTTTGTTGATTCGTTCCCTATAGGAAACTATTACTACTCATTGTTATGGCATGGAGGGGTGCAACTACCATTGAAAAATATAATATGAACTTCTCTAGGTATGTTGCTACCCCAACACATCTCTTAACTTCATTGATATTAGTAGGAACCAGACATTTTATGATGGCCTCCATCTTTGTGGGATCTATCTTGAGCTCCCCTCCACTGATCACATACGCCAAATACACCAATGACTACTGATAAAAATCACATTTCTTGAGGTTAGCCAGTATCTAGTGCCTTTTCAGAGTCTCTAACACTTGCATGAGATGTGACATATTATCCTACCAGGTAGATCTATAAACCAATATATCATCCAAATACACTATAACAAATGAATCTAAATATGGGTGCAATACATAAACCAAATGGCATGATCAACCATTCACACAAACCTTGACTTGTATTGAATCACTCTTGAAGGTGCTCTTCTAGGTGTATTCTTCTTTGACACATACCTAGTGGAATCCCAATTTGAGATCCAACTTGGTGAAGTACTTGGCATGTTTCAACTGGTCTAACAAATTATCGATCTTGGGAAAAGGATATTTATTCTTGAGTGTAATATTGTTCAAAGCTTTGTAGTCGATACACATTCACCAAGTCCCATCCTTCTTGGGTACGATGATGATAGGTGACCCACAAGATGAGGTACTTGGTCCAATTAATTCCTACTCCATCAGTTGTTGCAATTGTTTCTTCACTTCATTTGATTCCATAATAGATTGTCTACACAACCTAATATTTGGTAATGGGGAGTCAAGTAACAATTGTATCTGAAGCTCCACTTCCCTCTTAAGTGGCAGTGCTTTAGGCTCCTATAACACTCCTTTGTATGCATGCAATAACTCCTCCAATTGTTGTTTGTAATTTTAGTACATCCATCTAGGGATGCCTTTACTCCTACCAATTCATCACTTGGATGATTCTCTTATAAGAAAAGAAAAACATACTTCGTACTTGAACTAATCAAATTTTTGGCTTGGTTGGCACTTACCAATGAAACCTTGAATTTACCTTTATGTGCATTGATGATCAAAGAGTTCCCATCCTTGATTAGGAGATATTGGTTTTCTTTCCACCAGAAGATTGCATCTCTCATATACATGTAGGGGATTCCAAACACTACACCACACATGTCGAGGGGTACTACATCTAACTCCACTTCATCAATAAAATATGCACATACAACAAATTTGATCTTACACTATTTCATGACCTTTATCTTTGAATCCTTGTTTACCCACCCCAATGGATATGGGCTAGGATGATCATGAACCTCCAATCCAACCTTGTTAACCAGATCGGATACTATGAGATTGGCTTGTGGAATAGAATCGAACGAAGCATCTACCTTGGTATTCTTGACATAGATCTTGATATGGAAGAGTTTTGTCATCTCCTTCTCTTCCTTGTGATGAAGGCTACTTATATTCACCTCCTTCTGCACTAAAGTGTAGGAAATATTCTCATCCACATTTGAGTTTCTCTCTACTTGATTGCTTGAATATGTGGCTAGAAGGTTCTTCTTCTTTTTATCCTTCTTACGGTTCTTAGGGTTCAGCTCTGGATTTAGTGTCCAACACTTTTCCTCAATGTGACCATAGATATTGCAATGGTTATATTGGTTACTTGGATCCTTGCATTGATGTGCAGTGGTTGTTGTCTTCTTTTCTTTCCCTTTCCACTTCTTCTTCCCCTTCTTGGAATCATATTGGTGCTCTTTCTACTTGGAACCACTTGGTTGTCCTTTCTTGTGGCCTATATTTTCCAGATAATGTGCTTGCACACAAGCCTCATCAATTGTCTTGGGATTGAAGAAAATCTCTTGCTTTGAAAAATGATTGTGTAGACCCCCTAGATACTTGAGGGGTACCTCTAGGTTCCTGGAAGAGATACCTAGCATCATAGCCATATTTTTGAATTATGTGGTGTATTGTTGCACACTTTTCCTTTTCCTTTGCCTGAAGTAATGCCAATGGATCAATTTGTCTTTTACATACCCGATAGGGTAGAATTGGGACATAATGAGGGTTTTAAAATCCTCCCACTTAGTTACTAGTGGATCAACCTCTAGCCTAAGTGTCTTTGTGTGGATTTCCCACTAGGTTAATGCATGGCCCTCTAATTTCAGTCGGGAAAATGAAATCTTTTGCTCCTCATCTATACTGTGAACATTGAAATAGACCTCTAATTTTTGCAACCAATGATTCAAATTTAATGCATCAATATCACCTTTATATGGATTGATATCCACTTTCACTTCCATTTTAAATAAATATTGTGAAGGGGGAACTAGGCTTCTATTTCTCGAGCTCTTTCCTCGACTCATTTTTTGGGTCTTCATTTTCTCCCAATTTCCCCTCTGATTTGATATCTAAGTTAGATCCTCTAACCTCACCGAACGGTTTGAGCTTGATTACTAGGGATACCATCAGGAGGTCCATATTGCAAGATATATCAGTTACTTTCTCTTTCAAGCTCACAAATCTCTCTTCTATTGGATCTTGAGGGTTGTTGTGAACAAACTCATCTAATATGGCCAGGGTTCTATGACTTTATTCTTAAGACAATTTCTAGATCTTGCAACTTTCCACAAATACCCCAAATAAAGTGTCTTTGATACCAATATGATCTATAAATTGTTGTGGATATTCCACTAGAACAACTTGTCACAACAAATCTTATAATATTATGAAATCTTAGACTATGTAGACTAATTTTCCTTAGATTCTGAATTAGTTAATTACTAGCTTTGCTTGAATTTATGAAAATAACTTAATACAAAAATGAAATAGTAGGAAAAAAATATACACACCATACACACAAGATGTATCATGGGAAACCCAATACGGGAGAAAACCCAGCAATAAGGTGAGACCTATGCTCTGCTCTCTTTTCTTCAGTTATGGAAAGAAAGTATAAATAAATAAGCACTCGCTACGAGGTTTCCTTTGACATTGTGGCCTGAATGACTAATACAAAATATCCTACCTCCTCTATTATTCTCTCAAAATACCACTCCTTGGATGCTCTACTCAACTATGGAACAAGTACCATACAAAAGAATGGAACCCTTTCTCCTCCTTAAGGTATTTAACATAGCGCGATAAACATCTAGGGTTAGGGTTTTGACTTCCTCAACCCTCAATTAGTGATTAGGTTTGGACCTTCCATAATATTATTGAAAGGCCACACATAGATATCCTTATTTGTATCAGTAGTGGGGGATAACGTGGCATCCACTCATACCATGGTGGTCAACAAGGTAGTTCCATTTGCGGGTGGCATAACTTTTGCATAAAGCTTCGATTGAGGTGTTTTACGCACTGTTGGAAAGGTATTATATTGTATAACACTAACGAGGGTGTGAGCTTAAGTTTCATACACTATGATCCCAAAAAAATGTCATTTAATGCCTCCAAATGGCTCTGGAAGGTTCCAGACCCTAATTTTCCAAACTGGGACATGCCACTAAAATGGCCCTGCAAGTTGATTCCTCCAATTTTTTCCACCCATAAATTACCAATATAGATGAAAAATTGTATGATGATCTAATCCAGATAAATTTCATTATACTCAAGTGGTTTAAAGAGAAAGATGGGTTGTTGAAACCAAAACTCAAGTGGATGGATCAAGAAATAAAAGACAAAGACAAATACATATCTGATTTGATTGATCAAAGATGGTATATATTGGAGACTACTAGCTAGAAAAATAAATAAGACATATAGTCAATCAAGGATAATTTTAAGGACATAAATTTATCTTAAAATATAGAAACCTTGGCAAAGCTTACTAATCCTTAATATGAAAAATATAAAATGTTTGACAACATTTTTGTAAAAATATTCATTTTTTAAGGATTTTGTATATCTTCTATAAAATTATGGTGATTTTTAATTTTATCCCATAGAATTTTGGTGAATCATTTTTAGAAAAAATGGAAATTGGAAAATATTTTTTTGGGGGGAAAGCATGGAAAATTATCCCATGGGTGAAATTTGGTCCCTAAAATTTTCCATGTAGTCAACCTGTTGAAGGAGTACTAAGTATCTTCCCAAGACTAGAAAAATATTAAGGGATTAGTGAAAAAAATGAGTGAGATGAAAATCAAATTAATTCCTGGAGAAAAAACAAGCCCTATAAATTCAAACATAAATACCAAGATATTGTAAAGTAATAAATTGATAATAGGATACTAGTTGGTATAATTTATCCCATCAACAACTGTAAGTGGGATAATCATAGGTAATGTAACCAAATAAAAGAGACCCGAATAAATTAAGGATCTACATAGATTTCATAGAATTGAATGAAGTGATATTGGCAGATCCCTTCCCCACCATTTTGCATATGATATAATCAAAGAAGTTGTTGTAAATTAAGGTTAGTCGTTCACTAATGGAATTTTCTACTACAACCAAGTCCCAATTGTAGAAGTGTATTGACATAAGATGACTTTTGTAAAATAATGGGGCTTATTTATACATGGAAAATTCTAGGTTGACTGAGTAATGTACATGCAGTCTTCTCAAGGATAATTGTCAAAGCATTTGGTAGATTTTGTACAATAGAATCACAACCTAATTTAGTAATTAGATTGTATATAGTTTTTTTAAGAATTATGTACATCATTTGATATTATTTTTCGATATACCAATTGGAATTTTTTTTAGGCACGTCATATGCAAGGAAGGACTAAAACTTGACATGGCCAAATCAAGATTAGTTAAATGATAAATGCATTGAGTAGATAATTACTGTGATTAAATTTTAACAAAGTAGGTTGAAATGGAGTTTGTACATGACTGCACATCCAAGGCAATAACAAATTTCAAAATTAGAACATTATAACAAGATTTAGATGTCCTCTAACAATTGTAAGTGATTAATGAAATTTTTTGTGAACTTGAGTACTAAAGTTTTAGTTTCATAATTTGTGACAACATGAAAAGAGTTTTGATCCCCAAGATGAAGGAGTAGTTGAATTATTTAACAATACAACATACTAGTTTCTCTATGGTTTAGAGGTATTCATTCCCATACACCTATTATTTCCTTGACAAAAATTGCAAGCGTGTTGAAAATCAATGTGATTAAGTCACTATATAATCAATTGTACAAGTTGTATCGACTAGAGGATACCTATAAAATTTCACTTCTACATTAGAAGTTTGAGAAAGCACGATAGAAAATCTAGCATAATGGGAATTACGAATATAAGAAATCAAATATGGATACTTGGTTCTCGTTTATGATAGCAAGATCAAAGTCAAGTCAAAAAATTGTAAAAGTTATATGGATCGACTCATGCATCTTTCAAGGCATAAGATTAAATGGGATAGTTCAATTGAAAGTACTTCAAGGTTTCATGCTAAATAAGGTTATGAATGGATCCCATCTAAATAAATATAGCCCTGGAAGGCTACATACATTTAAAGAATGGAGGTTGTTTAGAACAAGGGTGGTTATAACCACTAGTAAGAGAGAAATTGTTGAACTACCTAATCGTCTAACTGCTTTGCCAAAAATAAAGAAGTATAATAGGTATCTCTTTAGATTTGATGTATCTTAATGAGAAGAAGATTAAAATTGAGTCTAGAGAGAAATGATTTGTAATAGACCAAATAAACCATCAATTGGATAATCATTTTTCCATGCCAATATATATGTGAAAGTGAGCTTTCCAAAAGAAGTTATAAGAAGAAATTTGACTTGAAGAGATCTAGAGAGGAGTCAACTAAGATAGGATTTGATGTGAAACAAAAATTGACTATAAAGAAAGATAGAAAGAGACATCAATGGATGATAAAGTAACAATACAAGAAGGTATGATATAGACCAATTTTTCAAGTTGATTCATGAGAATGACTACCAAAAATTGGTCAATTGACCCAAAAAATGGAGATCTAATTAAATATACTTTGATTGGATTAAGCATGACTAGAAGAAATTTGATTAAACATGACTCAACCAAAGTTTTCATCCCTAAAGAAAATAAAATGAAGAGTTTGATAAACCTATGCAAAAAAAACAATACTAGCAAAACCTAACTTAGATAAGAATAATAATGGCACATTCACACAATATACACAAGATTTACTCTGGAAACAATTAAGTGGGAAAATCAACCTAAATAAGAGCCACAAATTTGTCTCTGATTGCATTAACTTCACCATTGACAATACAATATTTGGGTATTTTGTAGCATCCAAAACTCTAATATGTTAACTCGTATTAGATTACAGCCCGAATCACGTCAATGAAATTAGATTACAATGGGTCAAAAAACCATTGACCGAAAAATCCCAAAACGAGTGAAAAATAGACCCATAATTTTCTTTCAGGGGATCCACTCCCAATTGGGAGCCTAATGACCCCTCTATGCCCGCCCACCCCAAAATCCCTTTACACTGGGGTAAGAATAAGTCTAGCTTCAAAGAATATTGTTATGAGGAAAATCTCTCTATGGATAGGGTAAACCACAACAGAAGGAAATGATTGCAGAAATCAATTATCTTCTCAAGTATGCTATGAAAACAAATATGCTAGCAAGACAAGATAAAATCCTACCTTTTCCACATGTTCGATGAAGTCCACCGTTGAGCACTTAACCCAAAGCAATATACCTGCAACTAGTCCTCAACAACCAAGAAAAGCAAGCATATGGTGATATTATATAATGTTAGCACATTCAATAGCATAATCCATTAATAAACATGACAAATATACCCATGGAATAATAATTCAATATATTTTCAAGATATCAATTGGACGGGAAAAGAGTATTTCTATTAATAAATGATCAGCAGAAGTGAAAATGTTACAGACTTCTGTGTCGGCACGGTTCAGAACCGAGGAACTAAGTTCCTTCTAGTTGGGCCTCTACCACTTCAATCCTCCACCAAAGGCAAGCTCATAAGAGAGAAACAATGAGGTTCTCAATCAATAAGGGAAGAGCTTGGGGGTTGAACATTGTGTTCAGACTTAAAGGACAAAGGGATGCAGACTCAATATGAAGTAAATAATTTATCCAGAGTAACTTTGCTCTCAAAGTTGAATTATTTCTCCTTTTCCATAGCTCGGAATTGGCCCATTTATAGCCTTCAAAATGGAACTGAAGGGTTGAGTCAAAACGTTTCCAGTATATGGAAGGCCAAGGATCATAGATCTCCTGTTGTGACATGGAAACCCGACATTAATTTTCATTTTCTGGCACAAATCCTGATGTACACGGGCTATAGTGGAGTAGCCTACGTATACGCATGTTGTATAGTAGGCAATATGCGTACATGTGGAAAAATATTTATTTTTGGCTCTAGATTTTATAAACAGGGAAGATAAGTCTGCATGGGGAAATTGAAAAAGGCCTTATGTGAAAGACTGCATAGGGTGAGGCAAATCTTGCTATAACAGATGCCCCCTAATGTGTGAGGTCAGAGGAGTATCTGTGATGGATGAAATACATTATAGACAACCCAGAAGTGGAGTGGTAGGGAACCAACTGGATGAACTGGTTGCTCATTACATTCTTCACTAACTTTGCATACATGGCTGCCAATAAAATTACACTGTAGATCCATGTGAAAATATACCAAACAAGTGTTTGTGGCCATGAATAGGTAAATACAAATGCGGTTACATGCCAATAGTTGTCATAATCATGAACAAGGCCCAGTAGAACTAGTCTCAAAACCAATCTGAAGATATCTGTATACAATGGAGTACAATATGATCTCCCATGATCACTGAAGTCATATAGGTACTGGTCCAATGAAAAGGAAGCAACAGCTCAGGAAAGTTGCGGCCACATAGTGATGTCTTCAAGTATTCTACACAATCCTCCAAGGGTGAAAGTCTATGTTATGTGAATAAAGGAGTTGAGGTCGAACACAACGAGACATTGTTTGATTACCGATCATTGAGTTATATCGTTAACAAATGCGAGACAACCTACCGATAATGAAAGTAGGTATCAAGGCACCAAGTACATTCTTACAAGTGTGAATAAAGGAACTGGTTTCGAACACCTAAAGAATCCATCGATCAGGAGAAATTAAAGTATTCCCAACTGCCGATAGCGAGAGAGCCTACCACTGATGAATACAAGCCTCAAGTTACTCATAAGAATCTAGGTCTCATTTCCAGAATAGATGGGATGAAGTCGATGGAAGGAGACCCATTGAAAGGAGAGCATTAAGGAATCTCTCATCATTCAGCACAAGTTACAAATAAGGAGCTTCATGATTTGGTGGAAATTGAATGAAGAACATGTTCACAAACCAACGACCTTGTGTGTATTTCATGTGTGCAAGTGCAATCGGTACACGAAAAAGACCCTCTGAATAGCAGCCAATGATGAAAACTTCTGACAAGGGTGAGGAAACTACCAATAAGGCTAATGGCATTCAAGACATTGCACAAATCCCAATGTGTGAATAGATGTCTTGTCGTCGAACACAAGGGAAACCACCCAGTCAACGACAAATGATGAAGTGTCGACTATTGGGTTCAAGGTTACCTACCAATGATGAAAGTAGGGCCAGGGTGCATGATAGGACTATAGTATCATGTGATTCTAAGACAAACTGAGGGTATGGCCGACATGCAAAGTCAAGAGTTCTGAGGAGTAGTCAACACAAGTTGATAGACTTCCTTTGAACAAGAGCATTAGACATCTAGAGGACTCTAGCAGAATAGACCCAATGATGAAACCATGAGATGCAGGAGGCATCAATGAAATTCTCTATAATGACTAGAAGAGTAACCAGTCGATAGAGAAGACTCTGTAACGAGCTCAGCTTCCTAAGGCCATGCTAATCCAAAGATTATGATGATGAATGGACTCAATAAATTTGTGCTCTGTTCAAAGGTGACACGACTATTGCCAATATAAGATAATATTCCCTTATCGCCCGTCTTTTTTTATTTTTTCATAGACAAATGAATGCTATGATACAAAGGAGGAAATGAGTGTTGCAAGTAAGAAAAACTAGTTCTAGCAGTGGAACATATCTATGTTCAATGCAGGGAAATGCATGGGGAGATGGACACTCGGGGGAATGTTCCCTCCTAGGTATAGGGTGTCAAATTGTGAAGGATATAAACAAGGCTCTACTTAGTTGAGGATGCAAGACTACTGAGGCAAACAGTTTATAATGCAAAGTAAGAACCGGGTATAGGCTAAATACTGCAAGCAAGGGCATGAGATGAAATCACAACTTAATGCCAAAAATGTCCTTTTTTATGACTTTTAGTCTACTTGGTGTGAGAAAGGGATAAACTTGTGCCAAACAGATGTCCTTTAAAATCCTATTTATGAGTGTGAAAGAGACAAGTTCACTCGGCAATCTTTTCACTTTTTGAAGACGAGTTGGAAAAGAGCTTAAATAAAAATCGTTTGGGAGTCCTCGGGGTATAAGGTCGCATATTTATGAGTGAGAAATGAGGCTCAACATCAAGTCATGTACTATATATGAGGGACTCTTGGTCCTATGGAAAAAATCTCTGCATGGGCACCAAGTGAAGTAGGGGATCTAACTAGGGTACCCATGTTTGGTAAGTCTCTACCACTTGTTAACAACATGACTTATAGCAGATGGAGGGTTCTATGTCGCAACAAATGGGTTCGTACCTAAGCCATAAAAAGTGACAATTTATAGGATAATGTGAAAATACATGATGGAATGGATACCTATCCTATATGTTAGGTAATGAAAATACATGCCCATAGTGATGAACGACCAACATAGCGTTGAAATCTGCAAGAATCCTTGGTTAAAACTGCAAAAACCAACTCAATCCACCCTTGTATTAGTCCATTAGTTGAAAAAATGGCTCAAAACTATAGAAAGTGGGTAAAAATTGTTTATAAATGGTAACAAAACCAAGAATTACTATACCATTTTGATTTTTTACCCAAATAGTGCAAATTGGACCAAAATACCTCTGAGATTCAAACGACGATTGCGGGAGCGTCAGGCAATGAAATTAGAAACCATCTGGTCCAGGTAATTATTCTTATCTTCATCTTCATTTCCAGTGGATTAAAATTTTAAATTAGGTTCCAAATTTTTAGTAATTGAGGGTGTAAAATGTGAAATTCGGTGTACGCGGGTTGTTTCCTATTGGGTCACATATACGATGAGTTATACAGGCATGTGCAAACTGCAGGGCATGTATAGCCATCCCTATACACAATTGTAAGTGAAGCAGACAACGTACAGGCATGCAAACAACGAATTTTAAGGATGTTAACTCAAATTTTAACTTGTCCTTGGCAGGATGGTTCTTGAATGGAAAGAAAGAGAGCACGAGAATGTTGATGTTGTTGTGGATCGAGATTTGGGGGGCCAAATGGCCTTAAAGAGATGTGGCTTATATAAATTTTATGCACTCAAAGGGATGAGGGCCCAAGTGAGGTTGCTCGAGATGCTTGTGGATTACTGTGACCCTAAGAGTGAAAGCTTCAACCTCAATGGGAAACCATTGAGGATTGAAGTAGAGGATATCTACTTTTTGACTGGTCTATCATGCCAGGGAGAGGTTGTAAACCTCAAATCATGGGGAGCAAGGAGCAGAATGAAAATAGAGGAGTACATCAACACCCACTGTGTAGCGGGGACTTTGAAGGTAGGGAGTCAACTCCCTATCGGGGCGATAAACAATCTCAGCCTAAAGATTATTGTTCTTTTATTGACCAGGATCATAGGTTCGGCCTCGTTGCACCAGGAATTGAGGTCGCTCATGTTCTATGCAATGCAGTGTATGAGACACACAACATATGACTGGTGTACCTCACTATTGTCAAATATGAAGAGTCGGTTCACAGAGTGCAAATAGGGGAGTAAGAGGAATTTTGGGTTTGACTCTATCCTATGTATTTTCTTCTTCGAGCAGGTTCCAGGTTTGGGACCTAGAGTCGAGATTCTTCCTAGAGGACCTCATGATCCAACAATGTCACGGTGGACCAAGATAATGAGGCGGCAGGGGGAGGTAGAGCGTTGACACCCTACAACGAGGATTTTTCTATTCGTGCTAGCGACAGGTCATTTCTCTAGATGACAATCCCTATGTAAGGATAGACTTCCGAGGAGATTCGGACATGCCACTCCCACCAAGGACTACCTATGGCAACATAGGTATGTCAAATGTTTTTAAATATTTCATTTTTTTGTATTTTTGTATAATAGAACAAAAATATTTTTGGATGGTGCTTAAGTACTAACTAGACACTTGTGTAACGCAGACATGGGTCTATGATGACCGGAAGGGTTTCCTTGACATCGACGGAGGAACCAGGTCCTACAAGCCGAGTGGGTCCTACAAAACGTGCAGGGAAACCTGTCTCGTTTGACTCACAGGATCCCCATGGTTCAGGTAGAGGATCTGCCTGAAGCCATGCAGTGACAGGTGGTTGGTGTACTCAGGGATTGGGTACGACTCTTTTGACGTCTCGCAAATGTCATAGTTTGTTACCATGACACACATGTGGCGCCACAGGCGTAGATGTCATGGATATTGTAGTACTGACTATATATGTGTATTGAGGGTATTATCCCTAATTTTGTACTATAAACACCATATTTTTTGAAATATATAAAAAGGGATCTTTGTTGATTTTTTTAATGACAAAATCAGAAATATTTCATTCACACATTTCGTCAAACACTTAGCAACCTAGAGATAACTGTCTTCTTAAATTTCAGAAATGCATACCCACATTCAGAAATTTCTATAAGAAGAAATACACATTGTTAAGCAAAATATGTAGCGGAAATGCACAATGGACACCAACCCATAACTCACAGAAATTTAGGCAACTGCCAGGGAAAACCCCAATGTGGGGAAACCCAACGAGAGAGAGAAATCTTATTATTTTGCTTTAGGAAAGTTCAGAACAGCATCAATAACACTTTTTCAGCCAAGAGAAATACCTCTTACAACACAAAATTGTCCCCCACAAATTTGTCTTGAAAACCGTGCCACAGTCTGTACAACTGTACAGATTTGCTGAAATTTGACACCTTGAAATTCATGCCACAATAGGTTGTTGTACCTTCTCTTCTGTACGATCATCCTCCTTCAGAAAATTCTTCAAGGATGCCTCGAAAACTGTGCCCAAGCTTGCCTCGATTTTTGTTTCTCAAGAATGTTGTTGTACGGCCTGTACAGATCCATACAGTATGGCCTATCCCAGCAAACAACACTGCTGCAAATCAAAATAGAAAAAACCTCCTTGGGATTTGTGTCGTAGCTCTCTTGGGAATCGTGCCCTTCTTGATGTTCACTTTCCTCTCTCAAGCAATCTCTCAACTTCTCCTCTCATCTTCTCTGGTGTGTCTTTCTCACATCCCTAAGCATGTATA
>JZKD02S1645260.1:666456-681180 GCA_000966675.3 Picea glauca
TGTACTTTTCTCTTTTCCCAAGAAACCTTAACTTACATAACCAACTCAATCTAATGGCTATCATAAGTCTAATCCGAGGGCTCATATTTAATGCTCCTCATTAATTACAAAATAATTAATAAATGCTCATTAAATACTTTTTGGGTCCCACAACTTAAAAACATTTTAAGTTATAAAGTACATTCACTTTATAAAAACACTTTATTTAAAAAGTCACTTTACAAATAAAACATGTCTAGGAATTATGACTTTATGTCCTCCCCATGACAAAACACAAAAAAAACATGAATGAGGACATCCCTTGTTATATTTCAACAATCTTCGGCTCTACTTATATTTTACAATGTGTACATTGATGAGATGGTTTTCTTTGCTTTAATTATGTGACAAATGCCAATCTAAAATGAAATTAGCATAAGCATCGGATACATGATTAGAACTCCTAGGAATGTGATAATATGTAATAAAATCAAATTGTCATTCTAAAATATGTACCCGTAGGAATAGTCGGAGTAAAGTAGGATCACGCACGTGGTAACTTTCATTCAATTGATATACTACTAATTGGGAATCCAGATGAACCTCTAAAGAGAAAATACCATGTGAGATAGCATCGCACAAAATTTCTATAATGGTGTTGTATTCGGCCACATTGTTCATGGATGGCCCTAGGCATATGCCACCTGAAGACACCAGTAGACCCTCAAGTGAGGAAACCACCCAAGCCACAGAAGCCAAGTTTCGTGTATGACGACTGGCTCCGTCTGTGAATCCTAGGTAAACCAAAGACTCTGTTGACATATGCCAACAAAGGGAAAACTTGATAAGCATGTTGAATATGGAAAGAAAGGAAAAATATATATACACTAAATTACATTAGTATACAAAGAGTTTCGCCCAAGCCTAGGGCTCAAGCATAATATCTTTTCAAGTAGATCCCATTTCTGGGCTCAGCCAACCTATTCCCTTCATAATCTTCTAACTCAGAGGCTCCTTTTTCTAAAACATGTCGCACGATATAAGGATCATGCCACATGGGTCTAAACTTGCCTGCCCCCAGTGGTTCTTTGGATTAATCATATAAGAGGACCAATTCACCCTCGGCATACAACCGAAGAAAGATAGACTTATTGTATTGGACCTTGACACATCTTGTGTTCGCCTCGATAGTTGTAGAGGCATCTCGACGTTGCTCGTCAAGACTCTTTAGGTGTACAAGGTGTCACTCAAGATCGAAAGTGTCAAGTAGGAGTGTGACTGCCAACTTAAGAGAAGGGATTTCGCATTCAATAGGTAATATCGACTCCAGACTGTGTACTAATTGGAAAGGGGAAAATCCAGTGGCAGTCTTGACTGAGGTTCGATATGCCTAGAGTGCAGGATATAGCATGATGTACAAGTTGGACTTACTTTGACTGACAATTTTTTGCAAAATGGTATTGAGAGACTTGTTGACGGCCTCTACTTGTCCATTTGCCTGGGGTAATAAGGAGAAGAATGACCATGTCTAAACCCCAGCTTAGATGTTATTTCTTCCATCATTTCATTCTAAAAGTGGTTGCCATGATCAGTGACAATCTCACTCAGGATACCGAACCAGGAGATAATTTGATTGAATATAAAGAAGGTGATAGTATTCCCATCAGATTTAACTGTAGGAATGGCCTCGAACCACTTAGTAAAGTAGTTGATGGCCACGATAATGTGTTGATGCCCCCCAGCCGAAGTTGGGTTCCAATCCATGAATTCCACCCCCCACTTGGTGAAGGAACCGACGGTAATGACTAGGTGAAGCGGGGCTGGATGCAAGCACATTTTATGAGTGAACACCTAGCAGGGGTGACACTTCTTAACCGCTTCAATATAATATTTAAATATAGTAGTCCAAAAATAACCGGCTCGCAAAAAATTTTGGGTTGTCACAAGCCCGGATAGATGACCACTACAAGCCCCACTGTGGCAATCATTCAGGACTAACTTGGCTTCTCTGTGAGTTAAATAACAATGCAAGATATTGTCTGTTCCTCGGCGATACAACGTGTCACCGACAATAGTATAATTATTACCTTGGTACCTTACATGTCGTCAGTCATCTCGTGAGAGATGTTAAGGGAACTTCAAGGTTTGAATATAGAGAATGATGTCTCCATACCAGGGGTCGAATGACGAGACAAGAAAAATGTGTTCATCTACAAACGAATCAACATGGATAACATCCTCATCTGATCGTGGAAATTTGTATATTAACTCGGCGAAGACTAGCGATTTCTTGGATTTCGCAGAAGCGAAATCGAGATCAAACTCTTGTAAAATGACAATCCATTTATTATGTTTTCCCCCTATAATACGCCTAGTAAGGACGTATTTAAATGGATTGAAATTGGCAACCACAATAGTCCTGCAATGTAATATATAGTGACGCAAATGTTGGATTGCATGAACGGAAACCAAAGCTAGCTTTTCAACGTGAAAATAATTAAGCTCAGGACCGACTAAGTTTCAACTAAGATAGTAGATGACGTGCTCGTGGAGCTCATCAATCTCTTGAACCAAAACCATACCAATCGTATCCTTAGACACGGCGATATAAATCAAGTAATCTCTACTGTAGTTAGGAGACTTCAGTAGAGGCCCGGATACTAAGGCTTTCTTCAAAGCATTGAAGGACTCCTGGGCTTGCTCATACTAGATAAAAGGGGTGTCCTTCTTCAAAAGATGCATGAAACCCTTAGTGATATTGGCATATTTCACTATAAATCGATGAAGAAAGTTAGCTTTCCCCATGTAAACCTTAAAGTTGTCTAATTGTGCATGGGGGAGGCAATCAAAGTATTGCCTCGACCTTTAGTGGATCTACCACGATCCTGGTCTCAGAAACTAGAAATCCCAAAAGATGACCAGACTTAACACAAAAGATGCACTTGCGAGGGTTCAACCAGATTCTATAGTAACGACATCTTTCAAAACCAAGTCGAAGGTGCAAAGTGTGATCCGCTCTCTTGTGAGAGTGAGCAGCAATATCATCAAGGTAATCTTCAACTATGTGCTTAAGATAATGAAAAGTGAAAGTCATGGCACGTTGAAAGGTTGCTCTGGCGTTTTTAAGGCCGAAAGGCATTTTCTGATATGAGAAAGTAACCCAAAGATAAATAAATGTCATCTTGTGTTGGTCCACAGGTTTGATTTGAATTTGGTTATACCTTGAAAATCCATCCATAAAAGAAAATACTTCGCTTCCCTCACACTTGTCGAGAATCTGATCGATGAAAGGCATCGGGAAGTTGTCTTTAGAACAGGCCTTGCTCAGGTCATGAAATTCCATACACACACGGATGGTTCCTTTCTTCTTATCCATAGGAATGGGGTTGGATACCCATTCATTAAAGAGAACTGGGTAGATGAAGCCAGCATTAAGTAGCTTCTCCACTTCTGCCTTAATAGCAGGGGTCTTCCGGGGGTTAACAACTCTAATACGTTGTCGAACAGGTTTAGCATCTGGATAAGTTCTAATATCATGTTTGACAATACGAGGGTCAATTCCTGGAATCTCTTCATATGACCAAGCAAATACATCTCAGAATTCTTTGAAGAGTTTGGTGTAGATTAGGATTTCTTCTGGCGAACAATCCGCATAGATATTTACATTTTCAACCTTACCAGGGGTACGAGAGATGTCGATCGTGATGGTAGGAGAAATACTCACCATGTTTCCTTCGGCATAAATTATGTGCATATCAAGTGGAACTACGATGTGACCAACTATCTCACTCAAAGTAGATCGAAAATCATCTTGTTCGATTCTTTCAAGCTCTGGGAGAAAATAAAAGCGGTGATGCATATCATCCCAAGGTTTTTCGGAACCATTCATGGATTCTATGATAGCTTCGTTCGAAGGAAAATTATCATCGAGGCAATCATGTGAACAAGACAATGAAGTGGCCCACATGGGCCTAAGAATGGGATCCTCCTCGTCTGTCGGCGAGGTAATAGGATTGGGATCAGTGGAAGAGTCAAGAACAACTTGATACGCAATCTCTATTGCCGATAGTGGCATGACCATTCCAGCATGAAACTAGCCTTCACAAGGCGAAGTTGGGGAAGGTAGGGTCCACGGATCACTAAAATAGGAAGTGCAGAAAGGAATGGACCTCCCTGTCGAGACTGGCCTACTGGACATGGCGAAAACGTGGTGACTCAGTGTCATGAAGTCAAAAGTATCCATAAGGGAAGAATACATTCTGACACCGATATTCTTAGTTTTCGGCTGAGAATTATCGATCACAGGGATTGACGGTCCAATAGATTCATTAGGACTAGAGCACGCAAAGGATAATTAGTCGATCGTCACTATCTTCCATTCATGAGGAAAACAAAGAGTACGAAAGACAGGCGATACGATGATGACCATAGCATAGGTCCAATTGCGTTTAGTAATAGGTTATAATCAAGAGGCACATCAACTACCTCGTCCTCCACCTCTACCGTCTTCCCACCTAACTGGACCGGAAAGGCAGGAAGAATACCATGAGGGGAGAAGTAATGACCGTCAAAAGCAGTGAACATGTTCGATGACTTGAAAAGAGTCGGAGAACCGAGATCTTTCCAACAAATCAGGGACATCACACAAGTGGTAGCGCCTTCATCAACAACCGCATGTTTGATGGTATACTTTGAGTACTCCACGTGGATTTGGAAATCCACATGGTAAGGCAAGCGAGGCTTCACATTTGTGATGTCAAACTTGATCACTTTTGAGTCACTGGTTTCTAGAGCTCCTAAAGCAGTTAGTAAGGCATTCCTCTGTGAAGGACACATCTAAAGTACCTCCAAAGACGACATTGCACAAGGGGTTTGACACAGGTCCTCAACAATAGAGTAGTTATGGGCGGCTCTAGCATTTGGATTGTGGGTAGAGCGCTTGAGTACTCCTTTTAGAATACGAGGCAGTGGCTCTTGTTTTTCAATCTGTAAAGTTATCTCCGAAGGAGGAGGAGGAGATTCTAGACCAGGAATAGCTTATGAAGAGATATAATCTCGAGATCGAGTGGCTACATTAACTTTCGCATTGACCATATTGATACACAAACGGTCGCCATCTTGCAACGGTGGGTTTTGAATCCCATCAACCACATTTTCGGATTTTGAGGAGCTCGAGGCCATGTGTTGGTTATGTGGGAATGGATTCGTCAGCACGGCAGGCGGTAGAGATAACAGCCTCACAGCTTCTGCAATTTTGGGGCATAAATGGGTAAGGTGATCATCTGTGCAAAGCTTACAGGGAAACTTCACCTTATGTATTTCTCATTTTCCCTCTCCAGCATTATTATTCATCTTCTCATTATGACCATTGTCCTTGGGTTTATTACCATTTTTCCCACCCTTATGATTATTACATCCTTTCTTCTTATTCCTTCCTAGTTTTCGGTTACCATTTGGGTTTGCCGACGATTGGACAGAGTGTACATCTGTCGATTGAGTGGGGTTGGAAGACACGGACGAAGTTGGCCCTCCTGTAGATTGGTTTAGAGACAACTCTTTCATATGGATTTTCATCGAGTTTGTGGAATTTACATTGGCGGTACCTAAAATTCCATTGGCATGAGGTCCAGGCTTTTGTCTAGGGTCGTAAGTTAACCGTGGTGCGTCTAGAAGAAGGTGGTACAACATCCCAGACTGAGCATTTATCAAGGCTAATTGTTGGGCTCTAAAGATCGCTTCTTCCTCAGTGGTAACCCCGAAAGTAGCAATATCCTTCGATATAGGAACATTCAAAGACTTAAGGAACCATTCTAAAAGAAAGGTCAGGGGTATAGGGGTCTTAATCAACCTCTTCTGTCTACGCCACTCTTGGATATGATCTGAGATATGAGTGGCGGTATCCTGGTGTAAAGTCGACAGAAGTTCTAGGCCAGCATCATAACGAATGGGCAATTGGAAGTGGTTAAGGAAGACTAACTGACTAAAAGTCCCATAATCCCCCCTAGGTAGCTCAATATACCATTTCGCAGTAACTCCAATGAGGGTGCGTTGAAATAATCTTAATTGAATAGAATCGTCATTAAGGGAATTCAATGAGCACCAAAGGTGAAAGGTAGTGACATGATAACCAAGATCCTCTCCATTCTTACCCTTGAATTTCGGGATGTATGAAGGAAGTTTGGTGGGGACGGGGAGCCATGTAGGATCATGACTCATAGGGTCGTTCATTAACTTAGATAAGTTTGGCAGATTCAGCGTGGCCAAAAAAGGGAGACGGGGTTGCGACATCTGGCCCCAAGCTCCTAAGAAAGATTGTGCTTGAGGAACTGCAGCCCATCCAAGGTTCTGGTAAGCACCATGGACTTGTTCGGGATTATAAGACCCTCCTCCAGGCTAATTCATAAAAGGTTGGTTGGGCATCATTCCAGTAGGAATTTTCTATTGGGGGTTATAAAAATTGACCCCAACCGGATTGGATCTAGGTTGGGGGTTTCCCAAAGCGTGAAACTAACCTCCTCTGGGTGGGAATCCGGAGGATAGAGGTGGATTCGTCATGCCAAATGTATTGGTCAGAATCGGCACCGAGGAGGTAGGGTGTAGGACTGAACTTGAGCTGAATCTTGTCCGCTAGGTTGGTTGTTCCACCCATAAGAAAGAGGGTTGGACCCGGGGTTAAAAGCAGGAATGCCTCCCATATTAAGAGTCGTTTGAGGGATTTGAGAACCACCAAACGAAAAAGGACTGTAAGGAGGTGTACTGCACCCAAGCCCAATGCTAGCATTCAGGCCAGAAGTTGGGATGGCATTTGAAAACTGTGAAGTAAAGTTGGGAATACCATAGAAAAAAAGACTAGAAGCCATAGGAATGGACTGAACATTATAGCCCGGTGAGTGACCAAGAGACCCAAAAGGGTTCAAGGCGATAGCTTGAGCATTCACTATAAATCAATCCATGTTAATGATAGGTGTCTCCGGCACTACAACCATCGTGGTTGCAGGAGTCGAAGGGGTGTCATTAACTATAGTGGGTGTGGGAGTCGAAGGGATCCCAATGTTCTGAAGACTATGTTCAGTACTCATCCTTGCAGAATCACAAGTCTGAATAGTGTATTTGTGTGTACCACACCTAATAACTCTATGCCTTTTAGAAGGCAAAGACTCAAAATCTGGTGGTAAATGTAACAAGTGACAGGACTGGCGGGGAGGCTGTTCCGACTCCACGATGAATTAAGACTCTAAAAATAAAAAATATATCTTAAGTCCAACTAGTAATCAAAGAGCACACCAAAAGTCAAATGACCAATATGCATGCAAATGGGGTAAAGTGGTTGAGTGGCCTCCCTCCCTAAAGAAGGTATGTCTCACCCAAGAGGGGCCTGAGACTCCCTGCTAAAGATCAGAGGTAACATAATCAGTTATAAAGGCCCTTGTGGGCTTAACATCTAGTCGGCTAGATCCCCCTGGAGAGGTAATCCTCCATAAAGGTTGTGTGTTGTCTGACCCTTATTTGACCCAGGGTACCTGCAGAATAACCCCTGCAAGTAACCTATGTGACACATAAGTCAAGAAACTAATAAACTATTGTATAACCGATGCATAGGCGAGCAGTCGTAAGTCAGGTCCACCATATGGGTAGGGTAGAAAAGCCTGAAACCTTGAAATCACCACCTCTCACTAAGGTAAGGGCACTAACAAGATCCCCAGATACGAATAGATCCCTAGAAATATCTCTGATGCTAAGAAGGTATTGGGGGGATATCCCTTCAACCAACCTCGCGCGACCTCGTGATTAACTCAGGTGTGAGCGGAGCCTCCTGATATTACCAATTATACAATGGATTTATCTACTCCCTTTCTCATACACATATGTTGATTAAATTGCCTTGGAGAAGTTTACTCACAAAATCCTATTACAAGGCACTAAATCCTAACTTAGCTTGTGTACCCTAGAAAATAAAATCATGACTAATCAATTTTAAATTATAGCGTTAATTTTAGTGGTCATGATTACTCAAAAAGGTATGGTAGTGAAACTCGTGATGTTATGACTCTGCAAGAAAAGTAAATATGAAAATGATGCAAAGTCTTAACTTTAACTTTCAATGAATGATATGCTTCTAAAAACCAATGCAATTTTCAATTTCAACTCTGCAATTCTAAAGTAAAATGCAATCTTTAATTACATGCACTAAGCTAATGACAAGGACTCAAAAGACCAAAATACCTATTTTTTTGTATTTTCAATATAATAAGAATGAAAATGCATGGACTAAAAAGTAACTTGATATATAACCCTACTGTGTATAGAAACAGATAACTCAAGCAGGATACCAAGCAGCAAAACACCCAGCCCAATGTACAAGGACAACAAAAAATGAAAAGATGATGAGAAAGACTTTTCCCAACCAAAGATAGGTTTCTCGTCATCCCACAAGCACTTAACAGGCACTACAGAGAGCCAAGAAAGCTTAGCAAACATCAAATCCCACCCAACAACCACCGAACCAAGAAAACAAGCAAGGAAAACTGATGTACGTGACTGTTTAGGCAAACAAAGAATATATACGCATCTTGTAGAGGGACAACCTGCGTATGTACACGACTGTCAAGGAAATAAACACGTATATGTTTCAAAACAAGGCTAGGAAAAGGAGAAAGGTTGAAAACTCAGACCCAGAGTGAACAGAGGATGTTAAGCAATGATACGTCAAGAAACATAATAGAAATGAGAGCAATCTAAGGAGAAAAGTACTCCAAACCCGAAGAAAGAAGATTTAATCCCCAGTATGGTCGCCAATTCTATTACGAAGAAAATCTCTCTATGGCTAGGGTAAACCACAACAGGCAGAAATGACTGTAGAAATCAACTCTCTTCTCAAGTATGCTATGAAAATAAATATGCTAGCAAGACAAGATAAAATCCTACCTCATCCAGATGTTCGATGAAGTCCATCGTTGTGCACTTAACCCAAAACAATATACCTGCAACTAGTCCTCAACAACCAAGCAAAGTAAGAATATGGTGATATTATATAATGTTAGCCCATTCAATAGCATAATCCATTAATAAACATGACAAATATTCCCATGGAATAATAATTCAATATATTTGCAAGATATGAATTGGATGGGAAAAGAGTATTTCTATTAATAAATGATCAGCAGAAGTGAAGATGTTACAGACTTCTGTGTCGGCATGGTTCGGAACCAAGAAACTAAGCTCCTTCCAGCTGGGCCTCCACCACTTCAATCCTCCACAAAAGGCAAGCTCATAAGAGAGAAACAATGAGGTTCTCAATCAATAAGGGAAGAGCTTGGGGGTTGAACATTGTGTTCAGACTTAAAGGACGAAGGGATGCAGACTCAATATGAAGTAAATAATTTCTCCAGGGTAACTTTTCTCTCAAAATTGAATTCTTTCTCCTTTTCCATAGCTCGGAATTGGCCCATTTATAGCCTTCAAAATGGAACTAAGGGCCGAGTCGAAACGTTTCCAGTATATGGAAGGCCAAGGATCATAGATCCCCTATCGTGACATGGAAACCCGACATTAATTTTCATTTTTTGGCACAAATCTCAATGTACGCAGGCTGTTGTAATATCCCCAGGCTGAACCCAATTGTAAATGTAAATGAAAATGTACTTAATCTCGTGAGTTGTTTGATATCATTTTGTATGCACCTTTCATGGCATAGTGTGTGTATGCATTGCGCAGTAAAATGAGGAAGTGTCTACATTCTTGGATACCACACACAGCAATTTAAGTGCGCATGATTTTGAGGCCAGGGAGCCTTTATGTATATGATGTGTTTTATAGGTTGGTGAGCCAGTTATTATAAGCTAGGATGCTTATGTGTTGATTAGGCCGAAGAGCCTAGATGTTAAAGGTCGTTGAGCCTATTTTTGTATATGTCTCATGATTAATATAAAATACATCGTTGCGCGCAGACCGACCACGATAAAAGAGATGGGGTACTAAAATCCACTAGTTAAGGAAAGGGAGGGGCTAAAAGTTAAGGAAAAGGGGCTAAGCTAGAGAGCTTAAGCCAAAAAGGAATATTATATTAATAGTTCCTAAAGTATAAAGTATGGATAATTATTTTATCCTAAGTTCTAAAGTTGGGGACAAGTGGGCCAAAGTAACTCCCAACATGACAAGTGTCAAGTTGGGAACATGCATACATATAATTTGGACTTAGTTCATTTTCCCATCTCTTCCATCATTCCTCCCATCATGCATTCAATCATCCATGAGCATTCACACACCCATTGAGCTATCCTTCGTACCTTAGTCACTGTACCCGAACCTGTATCTGTATCCATATTTGTTTATGTAGTTGGTTAGCTTGGGAGCGGGATCGAAGAAGCGGGTTGTCAGGCCCGTGAGCAATTCTCTGGGTGAGAGAATTACTGGAATTGATTTCCTGAAGGTGCTAAAATACAGCTACAGTGCCCTGAGACTTCCTGTTTGGCCTGTTGTTGAAGCCCAGAAAGAAAGTGGGGCAGCCGAAGGACTGTTGAACAAAGAAGGGGCACACTTCTTGGGTGGGACAAGCATGTGGGGAATTAGGGACTATAGGTTGTTAGTTTGAGTTGGCACCTGTGACAGAGCCTTTCATGTTGTCTATGAGCCTATAGCCTGGCTAGGAATCCCTTCACCCGAGTGGAGTTTAGTCCCAGCTCGGGGGTGACTCACTGTTGAAAGTGATGAACAGTGTGGTCTAAGGATGGGAGGTTCATGGAAGGTCTGCACGCAGTTGGTGACATTCTTACCGAGATAAGTGTCAATTGTGTGATAAATTTACATGCTGCATTATTATTTACATGTTTATTTTTATGGGTTTATCCTATGTGTGGTTATAAATGTCTGTATATTTATGGGTATTTCCTGTATATGCTGCATGTATACGTTCAATGTTATTTCAGTGTGAGTCCTTGCATTTACATATGTATTTGTTTGTTTGCATTTTTATATAAATATATTTCCACAAGAGTTCTGTGTGTATATATTTTAATTGTATGCAGTTCAAAAGATTTGTGTGGCATAGCTTAGTTAGATGTTGAGTATGTTACAGTATGTTCCGCAGAGAAAATAAAAGAGTTATCTCGTGTATCGTGGCCTGACATGGGTGGTCGAGGACGCTAAAATATGGTATCAGAGCTTCAGTTTTCAACAATGAGCCTAGATGGGCCAAGCAAGTTGAGTTGAAGCGACAATTTCATAGAGGATTGATTTCGAAATGGCCAAATTTCAATTTGTAGAGCGTCCATGGTAAAAAGAAACATCAATTGGGCAAAATTGGGAAAAAGCCCAATTTTTGTTGTTAAATTCATGGGAAAATCGAGAAATTCGCCCAAGTGGTGATATAACCTTGAGTTAATATCTATTATAGCAAGTTCAGACCTGGAATTGGTTGAATTCGAAGCTACGGTAAAGCCATCACAGTTGGAGCGAGATTAGTAATTAAAATTCTCAATTCGTGACTTGAGTTTGGGAAAAATTCGTTCCAGAAATGTCAACCCACAACTATTTGTTGTTGCAGAGGTTGAACTAGTGTTATCGGGGTGAAATTGAACAAATTTCATAGTTGCAGAATGTCTATGGTAAAAATTGGGGAAAAAGTTAAGCAACAACCCCAATTTCTGCAGCGGTATTCACGAGGAATTGTTGCACATAAAAATGAATGTGTGCAAGTGGGCGCACTAAAAATGCATGATGCACAATAAAAAGCTTGTGATATGTAAATTTTGGTACCACACGCAAAAATGTTGGGGTGAGTGCTAAATTTTGGCACCGCGCAGAAAAATATTGGTGTGATGGTGCGCACACTAAATTTTGGCACCGCGCGAAAAAGGTTGGTGTGCGATTCCGTGCACTAAATTTTGCCGCCACGCTAAAAACTGTTGGTGTGTGGTTGTGCGCACTAAATTAGCATTGTGTGGTGTGCATACGCATAATAAGGTGTGCACGGTGTGCACACACATAATAATGGTGTGTGTGGTGTGTGTAGTATTGGCAGAGCGCAGAGGAGTTTGGTTGGTGCACGCGCAATGTGGGTATATGTTGTCGCGCGACAGTTTAGTTAATGGTGCACGCAGAGTATTGGTGCGTGGTGGGGCGTACTAAAATTTGGCATGGTGCAGTGCATAGAGTGAAATGCGCGTGGAATATCAATGCACGATACAAAAACTACGCGCAAAAGGTAATAGTGCGAGAACCAAAACTGTGCGCGATGGATGTTGGTGCGTTGCACAAAAGTAGTGTGCACCAGTTATTGGCGCGACAAAGACGTAATGCACAGTGGTTATAAGTGCGCGGAGCATGAATTACCTTTTGGTGTTGCTGTGCATACTAAATATATGTGTACAAGTCAAAATTTGTGCCCACGAAGTCGTTTGGATGGTGAACAACAACAGAAAACCAGTGAATTTCTGTGACATTTTATATCATTTGAACGTCATCTTTTTGCAGCGCGTTTTTTAGGGCCTTAACAACGTTTTGAGCTACTCAAAAACCACGAGAACAAAGTGTGCCAAGGCACACTCTATCTCTCCAGCTCAAATAAAAGATCTTGGAGAGAGATTTCTAATGGTGTAAACTATTCGTCAAACTTCCATACCCAAGACAATTGTGTCTGACAGAGATCCAAAATTTGCCTCAAAATTTTGGAAGGGATTATTCAATGAATTTGAAACAAATTTGAATTTTAGTATAGCTTATCATCCAGAATCAGATGGTCAAACAGAGAGGGTGAATCAAGTGATTGAGGATATGTTGAGGATATATGTGATGGATAAACCATCAAAATGGGAAGACTACCTACACTTAGTAGAGTTTTCTTATAACAATGGGTACCAAACATCTCTAAAGATGAGCCCATTTGAGGCACTTTATGGTAGAAAGTGAAATACACCGGTAAGCTGGGATAACCCAGTAGATAGAGCAATGGTTGAGCCAGATTTGCTCAGGGAAATGGAGGAGCAAATGTTGAAAATAAAACAAAATTTAAAGTCTTCCCAAGACAAGCAGAAAAACTATGTTGATAAGGGAAGAACTCACAGGGAATTTAAAGTGGGAGACCATGTATTTTTGAAAGTGAATGCCAACATAAGTTTCCTTAAGTTGGGAAATTGTTCAAAGTTGATAGCTCGCTATTGTGGGTCGTTTGAAATTCTAGAGAGGATTAGTCCAGTAGCATATATGATTGCATGTCCTGCATCTATGTCTATTCGTAATGGATTCCATGTATCATTAATTAAGAAATATATACCTGATCTTAATCATGTTATTGATTGGAATGTGATTCAGGTGGAGCAAGAAGACACTTTTCAAGTGCATCTGATACGCATTCTGGACCGGAAAATCAAACAGCTTTAGAATCAAGCCATAGGGATTTTAAAGGTCCAATGGACTCGGTACAGTCCTGAGGACGCTACTTGGGAGCATGAGGATGCAATGCGGGCAGAATACCCACATCTTTTTGAGGATTTTTGAAAATTGTGTTGTATGTGTGTACTTAATGCACTGAGGACAGTACATAAATAAGGGGAGGGGATTGTATTATCCCTAGGCCGAACCCAATTGTAAATGTAAATGCAAATGTACTTAAGTTGGTGAGTTGTTTGATATCATTTTGTATGCACCTTTCATGGCATAGTGTGTGCATGCACTGCGCAGTAAAATGAGGAAGTGTGCACATTCTTGGATACCGCGCACAGCAATTTAAGTGCATGTGATTTTGAGGCCAGGGAGCCTTTATGTATATGATGTGTTTTATAGGCTGGTGAGCTAGTTATTATAATCTAGGATGCTTATGTTTTGATTAGGCTGGAGGGCCTAGATGTTAAAGTCCAGTGAGCCTATTTTTGTATATGTCTCATGATTAATATAAAATACATCACTACTTGTAGACCGACCACGATAAAAGAGATGGGGAACTAAACTCCACTAGTTAGGGAAAGGGAGGGGCTAAAAGTTAAGGAAAAGGGGCTAAGCTAGGGAGCTTAAGCCAAAAAGGAATATTATATTAATATTTCCTAAAGTATAAAGTATGGATAATTATTTTGTCCTAAGTTTTAAATTTGGAGACAAGTGGGCCAAAGTAACTCCCAACATGACAAGTGTCAAGTTGGGAACATCCATACATATATTTTGGATTTAGTTCATTTTCCCATCTCTTCCATCATTCCTCCCATCATGTAGTCAATCATCCATGAGCATTCACACAACCATTGAGCTATCCTTCGTACCTTCATCACTATACCCAAACCTGTATCTGTATCGATATTTGTTTGTGTAGTTGGTTAGCTTGTGAGCGAGATCAAAGAAGCAGGTTGTCAGGCCCGTGAGCAATTCTCTGGGCAAGAGAATTGTTGGAATCGATTTCCTGAAGGTGCTAAACTACAGCTACAGTGCTCTGAGACTTCATGTCCGGCCTGTTGTTGAAGCCCAGAAAGTGTAATATACCCGATATACAAAGTATGCAGAACAAAAATAAAATGCCAGAAATGGCAGAATAACAGCAATATAACCAGAACAATCACCATAATAACACTGAAATGATATAAGAATAACAATAGAAATAGCACTTTGATTTTGAGAGAAATGTTCATGGGCCTCTTCGAGGGGGAAGCCTCCAGTCGAGCAGAGCTCTATTACAATAATATCCAAGCTAGGGTTCTCATACCCTCGACTCCTATTTATACTAAATATGTCTATCAAAAGAAGCATCTAGAGGAAGATCCT
>JZKD02S1645260.1:681796-699100 GCA_000966675.3 Picea glauca
AATCTGGGAAGATATCCCAAGTCTGACTAAACTAGGAACCTAAAATAAAACTAAAACACACAAATATCTCCTAGACTGTCCAGCATGCCCAATGCAATTCGGATGTACCTGAAAAAGGTTAAAAATGGACAAGTTAGAAGGATATTTTATTGATAAAAATGATAAAAATATAATTCTATAGACTAGCTATAGAATCTTGCGATTCTGTAGCTGGTCTAAATCAGACACAGAATCAGCATTAAAATCAATTCAAATCTTTAAGGAATTAAATTCAACTATTAACAAGTATCTAATAGCTATTTGAAAGACAAACGAATCATTCAAATTGAAATTGTTATACTAGTTTGAGATCAAAACACGACTAAGATCAATCAAACGACTACAGAAATGCATATACTTTGTTTCGTTTTTGTCACAAAATTGGGTAAACAGAATCGTAATGAACAGTAATGAAATCGTTTTCATATCAAACTGGAATAGATACAGTTAAACAAATTGATTGCCTTATCCGTCAACAGTAAACATGACCGAATCTATACGAAAACAACAGGATCACTTTCAGATTTGATACAACTGTATTAACATAAACAAACGATCCATCAAATCAAAACTGGTGTGTCAATTACTACAAATGAAATGATAATGGAATCAATTGATTGATAACAGGATCTGCAACATTTGTTCAATCGTTTGTTATTGCTATTTGGGGCAAACAAATCGATTGACATTGAACGAAATCATTCATTTCAAAACGAACTTATTAACCGAATTTGACAGAGATAACATTTGTCGATCTGGGTTTAATCAACTCGTTTTGCAAATTAAAATCAAGTAGAGCAGCATCTATGATATGAATCCAACTCATGAAAACAATCGTACTAACTAAAAATACACAGCAATCCAATCAAGACAAGAACGAATCGAACAGTTGGGGTTTAACATAGTCGTTGTGAATCAAAACCGCTCCATGATTCGGGCGTAGATATCTTTTTTACAGGCTTAAATGAGAATATCGTTTTCATATGAAACAGAGTCGTTCTTTCCAAATCAGATTCAATCAGAGTTGTATTCCTAATTTAGAAGATTACATCACGTCAATTCAAACTCACGAAGTCGTTCCAAAATCACAGCATACAAACTAACCATAACGAAATCATACCAAATCAAAACATGATCGTGCTCTAAATTTAACATGAAAACCTCTTGTTCAGATTAGATACAAACAAATCCAATCGAAAGCAAACCATCAATTTCGTTAACTCAACAGACAAACGAATCAAATTCGATGAAAACCTATCAATTACTAAACTAGGCATGACCGAATCATTTAACCAAATCATAACCTCATTCAATTTTAGCAAAACAAAAACAATGTAGAGGATGAACAACATTATGATAGAGCCATTTCAAATGATAGACAGAGCTATTTGAAAACCAAACTCAAATCATTATATTAATCCGAGGAATTCACAAAACGAAATTGATACCTAAATTTATACCTGGATGACGAGAAGACAGCTTGATCATGACATTTTGGAATTGACAACGGCTATCCGGGCTTTGAAAAAGCAGGTGAGGGTTTCGTTACATTGCCGAGGGTTTCATTAGGTAGCTTGACCCCAGGGTAGCTAGGATTGTTCCTTAGGCAAGGCGGGAGATTAGAAATGAAGTCATAGGGTGGTTCGGAGCACAGACCCTGTGAGTAATGGTACTCACTAGCTAGGAAGCGTTCTATGTCAGAGTTCGAGTCTTCACTAAGGACTATGGTCTTCTTCTCAGCACTAGGTTTAGGTTTATTTCTAGCCATTCTCAAGATAAGTCGAGCATTCTTTTTACCTTTTCCATCAACAGTAGGGTTTCCCTTGACCTTTTTGTTCACAGGCTTTTTTATAGCGTCATCCTTCTCAGTTATAACGTCTGGTAGGTCAATATCAGGGTCGACCGAGGGTTTAGGAGAGGGCAGTAGGACATGGAAGGGTACGGGTGGCCCGAACTTAGTTTCATTAACCACAGGCTTGTCAACTTGGACGAGCTCTTCCGCAGCAAAACCATTTCTAGAGATAAAATCTTGCTAGCTATCACCGTGGAGATTTAAGTGATGAACAACGATGAGTCTGATTAGGCCATGGTGGAACAGGCTACTATCGACCTTTTCTCTTTTAAACCTTTTCGACATTTTATAAAGGCTACGTTGGAAGTAAAAAAGCATATTCAATGGATACCCTATAAAATTCATTAACAGTCGAAGGTGATAAAGAAAAACGAGTCCATATCAACCCTCACAGGTCACGAATTGTTTGACCACAATCAAAAGATCATGCCATCGTGGTTTAAGTGTGGAAATGGGCATACCTCTGTCACAGGATGTGACCTTTCGTGAGACGAACAGTAGTGACCATGGCACCTTCTCCACTTTAGAATTTTTAAACCAATGGTGGCTCGTGGTTGCTAACCCGGTGGTAGAGCTAATGAACTCTTCACTGATTTCCAACTGAATGTCACCCACCTTGGCTCTACAGCCATCAAAAGTCAGGGTGAACTGTTGTGCAACAAATAGATTAAAACCCTCGAACCATTGTACAAAGGTGAGCCAACCGCTATCCTCTAAGTCTTTCCATGCATTGTCGAACAGTAGCAAGGCTTGGCTACCGTTCGGCTCAATTCGCACCACCGGTGCCATGGAGAAGAGCACATGGTAAGTCTAGGTTTTGAATCATAGCATACACAGGAGCAGAGTGCACGAAGGGTTACCCGAGCTAACAGAGGTGAAACAGGGATAAGGGATAGGCATTAATGACATCGTGGGAAGGTGGTGGAGCTATTCGCTGGCCATGCATAATAGTTATTGCCAAGGTACAACCATCGGCGCTTTCAACTATAAAAATCACAACGCACACGTGTTATAACTATGCCATTTCAATCAATCCATTGAAACCTTTGGTGAGTGGATAAACCATGCGCGCAATCAAACATTATGCCATAGATTTAAAACCAACATACAAATCGAAACCAATCCCAAGTGTTGGACCAATGCGCCAATGTGTTTTATCACATGAACTAGGTGTCATATTAAATGATATATATCAAGGGTTTAAACATAACACCTATGTATTTTTATGAAACCAATGGTCAAGTAGATCAAATCAAAGAACATATAAATCCAATCGCCAATGAATCACAAACTTAATCACACATGAAACGAAACTACATGATCAATCAAAGAATGTCAAATGAGTGCAGATCAAAAGGTCTTGCCAACTGTATAATGATAAGTAAAATGTAAGCGCAATAGGCATATCGACAAGAAGGATAACGACAATTCAATAATGATTCTAATGCGACTTCGAAAGACCAATTTTTCACGCTTATAGTTGTGAAAACAAACGAAGGTAAGTGTGCAAATAGCGCAAAAATAAAAGTGTCGTTTATTTGAGAATTGCAATGAAAAATTAAGGTTTGCAAAACATTAGTGTAGGCATCTTATAAGTCAGTAGAAAAATGTGAATTGGCTGCCAACACCCCCTTAAAAACAACCTTGTCCTCAAGGCTTGAGATGTGGAAATTGTTGCAAAATAGTAGTTGGTTCCCAAGTGGTATCTACTGGAGTTGTATCTTTCCACTGGACTAACACTTCCTTGATGGTTCTCTAACGTAGGCAACACTCACGTTGGTCCAAAACTTCTTGTGGTTGTATCCAAATGGATCCTTCTTCGGCTAACTCAGGGAGGTTGGCTTGAATTTGGCACTTAGTTCCAATCACCTTCTTTAAGCATGAAACATGAAAAACAGGATGTAGCTTGTTATAGCAAGATTTGCCTCACCGTTGCTATCTTGCACAGAGGGCCTTTTTTCATTTCCCTATGCAGACTTGTCATTCTTTTTTGATGAATCCAGAGCCAAAAATATACATGTTTCCACAGATACGCTCCCTACCATCTATGCAAGATGCGTATACGTTGTTTGCTCCACTACAGCCCACATACATCAAGATTTGTGCTAGAAAATAAAAAAATGAAGTTAGGTTCCCATGTCACGACAGGAGATCTTTGATCCTTGGCCTTTCATATACTGGAAAAGTTTCGACTCAACCCTTCGGTTTCATTTTGAAGGATATAAAAACACAATTCCGAGCTATGGAAAGGAGGAGAAAGCATTCAACTTTGAGAGCAACATTACTCTGGAGAAATTACTTCATATTGAGTCTGCATCCCTTTGTCCCTCAAGTCTGAACACAGTGTTCAACCCCCAAGCGCTTTCCCTGTTGTTAAGAGAACCTCATTGACTCTCTCCTATGATCTTGCCTTTGGTGGAGGATTGAAGTGGTGGAGGCCCAATTGGAAGGAACTTGGTTTCTTGGTTTCGAACCGTGCCAACACGGAAGTCTGTAATGTTGTCACTTTTGTTGATCAATTATTAATAGAAATACTCCTTTCCTGTCCTATTGGTATATTGCAAATGTATGATTATTATCTGTGGGTGTGTTTGTAATGTTTATTAATGGATTATGTTATCTGATGTGCTAACCCCTTTATATCATCATTATATACTTGCTTTGCTCGTTTGTTAAGAACTTATTGCAAGTATAAAGCTTTGGGTCGAAGTGCTCAATGATGGAACATCATCAAACGTTGGATCGAGGTAGGCCTCTTTCTTATCTTGCACATTAGTTTATATAGCATATGTTGGAATTGAGTTGATTTCTACAGTCATACCTGTCTGTTGTGGTTTACCCTTGGCCATAGAGAGTTTTCCCTCGTAACAGAATTGGCGACTCCTCTGGGGAGAGATCTTCCTTCTAAGGGTTGAAGTACTTTTTCTTCTTGCATTGCTCTTTTTCCTTTGTGTTTCTTGTCGTATCACTGCTTGACAGATTTTGTTCACTCTGGGTCTGAGTTTTCAGCCTTCTTGCCTTTGCCTGGCCTTGTTTTAAAGCATATACGTTGCTTTTTCTGTGACAGTCGTGTATACTCGCTTGTTGTCTCACTGCAGGATGTGTATATACACCATGTTCTCCTGAACAGTCGCGTATACCACCTCCCTTTGCTTGTTTGCTTGGTTTAGTGATTGTTGGTTGAGATTTGATGATTGTTGAGACTTCTTAAGTCTCTGTAGTGCTTGTTGAGCTTCTCTGGGTTGATAGGAAACCTGTTGGGAGTTGAATTTTTGGGCGTAGTCTTTCTCTTTGTTTTTCATCCTAGTTTGTCCTTGAACCCTGGGTTGTTTGCTTGGCTGCTTGAATTATTTCATTTATACGCAGTAGCATTTATATATCAGGTTGCTTTTCAGTCCATGCATTTTCTCTTTAATATATTGAAAATACAAAAAAAAAATAAGCATTTTTCATTGGTTAACATTTTTGTCTTTGAACCTTTATCATTAGCTTAGTTCATTTAGTGAAAGATTTCATTTTACTTCTGAATTGCAGAGTTGAAATTTAAAATTGCACTGTTAGCAGATCATTCATAAAAAAAGTTAAAGATAGACTTTGCATTATATTCATATTCATTTTCTTCCAGAGTCATAACATCATGAGTTTTGCTTCCATACCCTTTTGAGTAATCACGGCCAATAAAATTTATGCTTTAAACTAAAATTGATTAGTCACGATTTTATTTTTTAGGGTGCACCAACTAGTCTAGGATTTAGTGCCTTGGAATAGGATTTTGTGAGTAAACTTCTCCAAGGCAATTAAATCAACATATGTGTCTGATACAGGGATTTGAGAAGTCCATTGTATAATTGGTAATATCTGGAGGCTCTTCTCACACCGGACTTAATCACGAGGTCGCGTGAAGTTAGTTGAAGGGATAACCCCTGGATACTCACCTAGTGTCAGAGATATTTATGTGGATTTATTCATATTTGGGGATCTTTCTAGTACCCATACCTCTGTGAGAGGTTGTGCTTTCAAGGTTTTGAGCTTTTCTACCCTGCCCATACGGTGATCTGGACTTACGATTTCTTGTCTGTGCATCGGTTATACAGTGGTTTATTAGTTGCTTGACTTAGGTATCTCATAGGTTACTTGCAGAGGTTATTCTGCTTGTACCCTGGGTCAGATAGGGGTCGAAAAACACACAGCCTTTATGGAGGATTACCTCTCTGGGGGGATCTGACCAACTAGTTGTTAAGCCCACGAGGGCCCCTATAATTGATTATGTTACCTCCAAAATTTCGCAGGGAGTCTCAGGTCCCTCTTGGATGAGTCATACCTTCTTTATCGAGGGAGGCCACTCAACGACTTTAGCCCGTTTGCATGCATATTGGTCGTTCGAATTTTCGGTATGCTCTTTGACTACTAGTTGGCCTTAAGATATATTTTTATTTTGTAGAGTCATAAGTCGTCGTGGAGTCAAACCATCTTCCTCACTGGTACCATCGGTTGTTACAGTTACCACCAGTTTTCGATTTATTTCCTTCTAAAAGGCATAGAGTTATCAGGCATGGTACACATACATCCACCTTTCAAACTTGTGGTTCCACAAGGATGAATACTGAGTCCATTCTTCATAACACTGGGATTTCTTCGACTCTCATACCCACTATAGTTGATGGCACCCCTTCGACTCCTGCAGCCACTACAGTTGCAAGGCCAGAGGCTTATACTGGTACTATGGCTTGGCCTTTATTTAATGCTTCATCTCTTGCCTCAAACCCTTTTGGGGGTTTCGGCCACTTATAGAGTTACAATGTTCATTCCATCCCTATGGATTCTAGTCCATTTTCTTATGGTATGCCTAACTTCATGTCACAGTTTTCGACTGCCATCCCAAATGTTGGCCCTAATGCTAGCTTTGGACTTGGGGGAACTACACCTCCTTACACTCCTTTCCCATTTGGTGGTTCTCATGTTCCCCAAACAAATCCTAATGTAGGAAGTGCCCCTTTTCCTAACCTTGGATCTAATCCTTCTATGGCTGAATGGAACAACCCAGCTGGCGGACAAGTTCCACCCTATATCCCTACCCCCTCGGTGTCGATTCCAACCAATACTTTTGGTATGACGAATCCACTTCAATCCTCTAGATTCCCACCTAGAGGAGGTCAGTATTACACTTTGGGCAACCCCAAACCCAGATCCAATTCGGTTGGGGGCAATTTTTACAACCCCCGGTTCAGATCTAATCCAGCCAGGGGAAATTTTCATAATCCTTATCAGAACATTCCTACTGGAATGATGCCCAACCCATCCTATATGAATCAACCCAGAGGAGGGCCTTATAATTCCGGATAGGGCTTTGGTACTTACCCAAATCTTGGATGGAATGCAGTTCCCAACACACAATATTTCATGGGAGGATGGGGCCAAATGCCGCAACCCCATCTCCCTTTTCTGGCCACGCTCAATCTACAAGACTTGGCTAAGTTAATGAATGACCTGGTACTTCATGATCCCTCATGGCCCCCCATCCCCACCAAACTTCATTCAGACATTCCAAAGTTTGAGGGTAAGAATGGAGAGGACCCTGGTGAACATGTCACTACCTCAGTTGGTAGTGGACTTTCTCAACCACTTTCAGTTTCCCATTCGTTATGATGTTGGCCTCGAACTTTTGTCGACTTTATGCCATGACATTGTCACTCATATCTCAGATCATATCCAAGAGTGGCGTAGACAGAGGCGGTTGATTAAGACCCCTCTAACCCCCAGCTTTTATTCTAGAATGGTTTCTCAAGTCTTTTCACCCTCCTATCTCGAAGGACGTTACTACTTTCGGGGTCTCCAACGAGGAAGAAGCTATCTTTAGAGCCCAACAATTAGATTTAATATATGCTCAATCTGGGATGTTATATCACCTTCTTCCATAAGCACCACGTTCAAATTACGATCCTAGGAAAAAACCTAGACCTCATGCTGATGGCATTGTAGGGTCCACCAATGTAAATCCCGTAGACTCGGCAATGAAGTCTGCTAGAGGGTCATCTTCGTCAGGATCCTCCAAACCCACCCAGTTGGCGGGTGTACATTCTGTGCAATCGTCGAAAAACCCAAATGGTAACCAGCAACCAGATGGGAATAAAAGGAAAGGTAGAAACAACTATAAGGGTGGGAAAAATGGTAACAAACCCAAGGACAAAGATAATAATGGGAAGCAGAATGATAATGTTGGAGAGGGAAAGAAAGAGAAATGTAAGGTGAAGTTTCCTTGTAAACTTTGTATCGATGACCACCTTACACATTTATGCCCCAAACTCGTGGAGGTTGTGAGGCTTTTAAACCTACCACACACTATGCTGATGAATCCATTCCCACATAATCATCACTTAGCCTCGACCTCTTCGAACGCCAGAAATGCGCTCGGTGGAAGTAAAAACCCACCGTTGCAAGATGGCTACCATGTTTGTATCAATATGGTCGATGCAAAAATCATTATAATATGGCCACCCATTCTCGATATTATAGCTCTTCAAAATCTAGTACCAGCCTAGAAGATCCTTCTCCCCCTCCGAAGACGAACCTACAAATTGAGAAACCAGAGCCACCGCCCCGTGTTCTGAAAGGAGAACTCAAGCGCTCTACTCACAACCCTAATGCTAGAGCCACCCAGAACTACTCTATCGTTGAGGATTTGGGCCAAACACCTTGTGCGATGTCAACTTTGGAGGTACTCTAGATGTGTCCATCACAAAGGAATGCCTTACTCTCTGCCTTAGGAGCTCTAGAGCCCAGTGGCTCGAAACTCATCAAGTTTGATGTCACGGATGTGAAGCCTCACTTACCCTACCATGTGGCTTTCCAAATCCACGTGGAGTATTCCAAATATACTATCAAACAAGCAGTCATTGATGAAGGTGTTGCCACCTACGTGATGTCACTGGTCTGCTGGAAAGCTCTCGGTTCTTTGACCCTTTCCAAGTCGTCAAACATGTTTACTGCATTTGACGATCATTTCTTCCGCCCTCATGGTATTCTCCCCGCCTTTCCGGTCTAGTTAGGTGGGAAGACGATAGAGGTGGAAGTAGAGGTAGTTGATGCGCCTCTCGATTATAACATGTTACTAGGTCTCAATTGGACCTATGCTATGGTTGATGTCATATCGTACGTTTTCCATATACTTTGTTTTCCTCATCAAGGGGAGATCGTGACTATCGACCAGTTATCCTTTGTGTACTCTAGTCCTAATGCATCTGTTGGAACGTCGATCCCTATGATCGACAATTCTCAGTCGGAAACTGAGAATATTGGCGTCGAAATGTATCCTTCCCTCATGGGTACCTTCGACTTCTCAGCACCGATTCACCACATTTACACCGTGTCTAGTATGTCTGCTTCAATGGGGAGGTCCATTCCTTTCCACACTTCCTATTTTAGTGATCCATGGACCCTACCTTCTCTGACTTCGTCAAGTGAAGCAAAGTTTCATGTTGGCATGGAAATGCCTCTATCACCAGTAGAGATAGTGTATCAAGTTTTTCTAGACTCTTATGTCGATCCCGATCCTATTACCTTGCCGACGGATGAGGAGGATCCTGTTCTCAGGCTTGTATGGGCCACCTCATCGTCCTACTCACATAATTTTTTAGATGAGACTTTGCCTTCAGATGAAGCCATCCTTGAAGCCATGAATGGTTCCTAGAGACCTTGGGATGATATGCATCATTGATCTTATTTTCTCCCAAGTCTTGAAAGAATCGAGCAAGATGATTTTTGGTCTACCTTGAGTGAGATAATTGGTCACGTTGTAGTTCCACTGGATACACATGGAATTTATGTTGAGGGAAATATGGAATGTATTTCTCCTACCATTTCGATTCATATCTCTCGTACCCCTGGAAAGATTGAGAATGTAAATATAGATGTGGATTGTTCGCCAGAAGAAATTTTGATCTACACCAAACTCTTCAAAGAATTTTGAGATGTATTTGCTTGGTCATACGAAGAGATGTCAGGGATCGACCCTCGTATTTTCAAACATGACATTAGGACTTATCTAGATGCTAAACCTGTTCGACAACGTCGTAGAGCTGTAAATCCTAGGAATGCCCCTGCTATTAAGGCAAAGGTGGAGAATCTACTTAATGATGGCTTCATATACACGGTTCCCTTGACCGAATGGGTATCCAACCTCGTTCCCGTGAATAAAAAGAAAGGATCCATCCGTGTGTGTATGGAATTTTGCGACCTAAACAAGGCTTTTCCTAAAGATAAATTCCCCACACCTTTCATTGATCAGATTCTCGATGAGTGTGCAGGAAGCGAGATATTTTCTTTTATGGGCGAATTTTTAGGATATAACCAAATCTAGATCAAACCTAAGGACCAACACAAGATGACATTTATATGTCCTTGGGGTACTTTTGCATACCGGAAAATGCCTTTCGTCTTTAAAAACGTCGGAGAAACCTTCCAATGTGCCATGAATTTCGCATTTCATGATCTCAAGCACATAGTCGAAGCTTACCTTGATGATATTCCTACTCACTCTCGCAAGAGAGTGGATCATGTTATACACCTTCGGCTAGTTTTTGAAAGATGTTGTTACTATAGAATTTGGTTAAACCCTCATAAATGCATCTTTTGCATTAAGTCTGGTCGTCTCTTAGGGTTTCTAGTTTATGAGATTGGGATCATGGTAGATCCTCTTAAGGTTGATGCAATACTTAAGTTGCCTCCCCCGCACACAATTAGACAACTTCAAGATTTACAAGGGAAAGATAACTTTCTACGTCGTTTCATAGTGAATTATGCGAATATCACTGAGGGTTTCATGCGCCTCTTGAATAAAGACACTCCTTTTATCTGGGATGAGCGAGCCCGGGAGTCTTTCAACTCTTTGAAGAAAGCCTTGGTATCAGCCCCTCTGTTGAAATCCGCTAATTACAGTAGAGATTACTTGTTGTATATAGTCGCGTCAGCTGAGACGATTGGTATGGTTCTAGTTTAGGAGGATGATGAGCTCCATGAGCATGTCATCTACTATCTTAGTTGAAATCTAGTTGGCCCTAAGCTTAATTACTCTCATGTTGAAACGATAGCTTTGGTTGTCATTCATGTAGTCCAATGTTTACGTCACTATATATTGCTTTTTAAGACTACAGTGGTTGCTAATGTCAATCCTTTTCAATACGTTCTTACCAGGCATATAATAGGGGGGAAATATAACAAATGGATTGTCATCTTATAGAATTTGATCTCGACTTTTCTTCGGCCAAGTCTAAGAAATCGCTAGTTTTTACGAAGTTAATATTCGATTTTCCACGATTAAACGAGGATGTTATCCATGTTGATTCGTTTGCATATGAAAACATCTTCCTTGTCTTATCATCTGACCCCTGGTATGGAGACATTGTTTCATATCTTCAAACCTTGAAGTTCGCTTAGCATTTCTCATGACATGATCGACGACGTGTTAGATATCAAGCCAAAAACTATACCATTGTCGACGACACTTTATATCACCGAGGAATAGACAATATCTTGCATTGTTTCTTAACTCACGAGGAAGTTGAGTCAGTCCTAAACGATTGCCACAAAGGGGCTGGTTACGGTCACCTATCCGAGCTTACGACAGCCCAAAAAATCTTGCGTGCCGGTTATTTCTGGTCCACTATATTTAAATATTGTATTGAAGCAGTTAAGAAGTTTCACCCCTACCAGGTGTTCACTCAAAAAATGTGCTCACATCTAGCCCCTCTTCACCCAGTCATCACTGTCGGTCCCTTCACCAAGTGGGGGGTATATTTCATCGATTGCAACCCAACTTCGAATGGAGGGCACCAACATATTATAGTGGCCGTCGACTACTTCACTAAGTGGGTCAAGGCCATGCCTACCATAAAATCCGATGGGAAGACTGCATCCTTCTTCATGTTCAACCAAATTATCGCTCGGTTCGGTATCCCGAGTGAGATTGTCACTAATCATGGCAGTCACTTTCAGAATGAAATGATGGTAGAACTAGCATCTAAACTAGGGTTTAGACATGGTCATTCATCCCCTTATTACCCCTAGGAAAATGGGCAAGTAAAGGTCGTCAACTAGTCTCTCAAGACCATTTTGCAAAAAACTATTAGTCGGAGTAATTCCAATTGGCACATCATGCTATATCCCGCGCTTTGGGCATACCGAACCTTGGTTAAGACCGCCACCGGTTTTTCCCCTTTTCAGTTAGTGCACGGTGTGGATTCAATCCTTCCCATTGAATGTGAAATCCCTTCTCTCAAGTTGGCATTTGAGCTCCTACCTGACACTTCAGATTTAGAGTGATGCCTTGTGCACCTAGAGAGTCTTGACGAGCAGCATCGAGACGCCTTCACGTCTATCGAGGCAAACAAGAAACATTTTAAGGTTCAGTACGACAAGTTTTTCTGTCCTCGGTTTTATGTTGAGGGTGACTTGGTCCTCTTGTATGATCAAGTCAAAGAACCGCTGGGGGCAAGCAAGTTTAAACCCATGTGGCACGGTCCTTACATCGTGCTACGGGTCCTAGAAAAAGGAGCCTATGAGTTGGAATATTATGAAGGGAATAAGTTGGTCAAGCCTAGAAATGGGATCTACTTGAAAAGGTACTACGCTTGAGCCCTAGGCTTGGGTGGAACTCTTTGTATACTAATGTAAATTTAGTGTATATACGTCTCTTTTCTACTTTTCTTTTGTCTTTATCTTGCTTATCGTGTTTTCCATTTGTTGGCAGATGTCAATGGAGTCTTCGGTCTACCTAGGATTCATAGACAGAGCCAGTCGTCATACACGGAACTTGGCTTCCACCGCTTGGGTGGTTTACTCACCTGAGGGTCTTCTGGTATCTTCAGGTGGAGCATGCCTAGGCCCATCCACGAATAACATGTCCGAATATAGCGTCGTCATAGAACTTTTGCGCGATGTTATCTCGCATGGTATTCTCTCTTTAGAAGTTCGCCTAGATTCCCATTTAGTAGTATGTCAGTTGAACGGTTGTTACCTCGTGCGCGATCCTACTTTACTACGTCGATTCCTACGGGTACATCTTTTAGAACGAAAATTTGATTTTATTACATATTATCACATTCCTAGGAGTTTTAATCATGTATCTGATGCCTACGCTAATTACGTTTTAGATTGGCATTTGTCACATTAACAAAAAAAAGAAAACCATTAAATCAATGTACACATTGTAAGATATAAGTAAAGCCAAAGATCCCTTTTTATATATTTCAAAATGTGGTGTTTATATTACAAAATTGGGGCTAAAACCCTCAATACACATATACAGTTGATATACATATCCCACGACATCTATGCATGTGGCATCGGATGTGCATCATGATAGAAAAGCACGGCATTTGTGAGACGACGGAAGAGTCATACCCATGCTCTAGGTACACCAACCACCTGTCATTGCATGGCTTCAGGTAGATCCTCTGCCTAAACCATAGGAATCCTCTGTGTCAAACGAGACAAGTTGCCCTGCACATTCTGTAAGACCCTCTCTGCTTCTCCTCTCGTTGCCTCATCTCCCTGGTTCCTTCGTCTATGTCGAAGGAATCCCTCTGGTCATCGCGGACCCACGTCTGCATTTACACATGTATCTAATTAATATTCAAACACCATTCAAAAAATATTTTTGTTCTTTAAATACAAAAATAGACACACAAAAAAATGAAATATTTAAAAAACTTGTTACCTATATCACCATAGGCGGACCCTGGTGGAAGTGGCATATCAGGATCTCCTCTGAAATCGATCCCCGCATAGGGATAGTAGTCCAGAGCAATAATTTATCACCGCCACAAGAAGAAAAAATCATCATTGTAGGCAGGGATGATTTTAGGGGCTAAATTTCACTCATGGGCAAATTTTCCATGGTTTTTCCAAAATTGAGATTCGCTATTATAAAAATGATTCACCCAAATTGTATAGGATAAAATTATATCTGAAGCACTCCAATTTCCAGTATCTGAAACCCTGAAATGGGGTTGGATCAACGGTCCACATCAAACCTTGATCTGATGGCTCAGATCATTTTGCGATTTCGACATTCCTATGGTATTGTTTCTTGACTCTCTAGGTCACGATTCACGAAACCCTGAAATGGAGTCTTTGACATGCTCTGATCTTCTACCACGCATTCCTCTTGGATCAATGGTCAAGATTTTATCGAGGCTTCACAACTCTATGAGCCTTCATTGTGCCTGATCAATGGTTCAGATCAGTCCTCGATCCGATGGTTAGGATTAATTTGTGATTTCGCATATCGCGGTTTTGAGACTCCTGTGGTAGGAGTTCTTGACAGCTCCATCTCCCAATTTTCGAAATCCCAATAGCCAAAACTCCAAAATGGAGTTGGATCATCGCTTCGATCTTGCACTTTAAAGAACGTGCAGGTTCTTCCTGATCCAACGATGGTCGTAACTTATGCTCAGATCTGACGCCTGATATCTGTCCTCCTCTTCTGTGAATTCTTCTTGTCTACAATCAGATCTGACGGTTCTCCTTCTTTTGGGAATTTAACTGGGATCCAACGGTCACCGACGCTTCTCCTCCCGAGCTTAGACACTGCGATCGACTCTATGCTGATTACTCCTGAGCTTAGTTTTTTCCTGTTTTTCATCGACGCTTACTCTGATCTTGTCATCAATGACCTGCCTACAATCCTTTGCACGTTTGCTTCCATATTTGTTGTTGTACTTGCCATCAATGACAAGCATACACAGTCTGTAAAACATGTCAACAATCTCCCCCTTTGGCATTGATGGAAAGAAAGGAACCCTTATTCTTTTCTCCCTCTTTGACATCAATGTCAAAGAAAACACGCTCCCTTTGAGCTGTTGCATTAATTTTAGTAGGTATCAGATATGCAACCAATATAGGACTCCCCCTAACAGGATGGACTCTCTTAGAAGTAAGACGGGATGACACCCAGCTTCTGTCTGAGATATTCAAATGGTGTCTTGGCTAGGGGTTTAGTAAAGATGTCTGCAATTTGTTCTATAGTGGGAACATAATTGACCTGAACAATCTGATTGGTGACCTGCTCTCTCAGAAAATGATATTTTATGGGAATATGCTTGGTCTTGGAGTGGAATACAGGATTTTTAGACACACTGATGGCACTAGTGTTATCACAATGACTTGGGATCGGTGCAGTGTATTTTACCTCTAAGTCCGCAAGTGTCTAAATCATCCATAATACTTGAGTGCAACAGGTAGCAACAGCAATGTACTCTGCCTCTGTGGTTGATAAAGAAATGGAACCTTGTTTTTTACTAAGCCATGCTACTAAAGAATCACCCAAGAAGAATGTTCCTCCACTGGTTCTTTTTCTCTCATCGACATAGTTTTCCCAATCTGCATCTGAGTAAGCAGTTAACTGAAAATTCTGATTTATAGGATACCACAGACCATAAGTCATTGTTTCTTTTAAATACCTGAATATCCTTTTGACAGCTTGCAAATGACTATGTTTGGGTGCAGCCTAATATATTCCTACCATTCCTACAGCATGCATTATGTCTGGGCGAGATGTTGTGATGTACAGTAGGTTGCCTATCATTAATCAATATGAGCTTTGATCAACATAAGGTGAATCATCATCCTTTCTTAATTTACATCTAGTTACCATAGGTGTACCCACAGGTTTAGAATCTTCCATTTGAAACCTTTTTAGCATTTCTCTTAGATATTTTTCCTGAGAAATGAACATCCCTTCGGACCTCTGAGTAATTTGCAGACCAAGAAAAAATGACAGTTCTCCTATCATAGACATTTCAAATTCAGACTCCATGGCAAAAGCAAACCATTATACCAATGAATCTTTATTACATCCAAAGATGATGTCATCTACATAGACCAATACGATGAGAAAATTATTATCCTCTATTTTAATATACAGATTGTTGTCAGTTGTTCCTCTCTTGAACCCTTTGTCTTTGAGATACTTATCCAGTCTGTGATACCAGGCTCGAGGGGCTTATTTTAACCCATATAAATCTTTCTTCAACTTGCATGCTAAGTTAGGGTTATCAGATAGTTTGAAACCCTCTGGTTGTTCCATATAAACTTCTTCACTTAAATCTCCATTTAGAAAAGCGGACTTGACATCCATTTGATAGACTTTAAACCTTTTATGACAAGCATAGGCAAGAAACATTCTGATAGCTTCTAATCTTGCTATGGACGCAAATGTTTCATCAAAATCCAGTCTTTCTATCTAATCATAGCCTTTATAGACTAACCTTGCTTTGTTCATGATAACTTGTCCTTGCCCATTCAACTTATTCTTAAAGATCCATTTGGAGCCAATGACGTTTTTACCTTCAGGTCTTTGAACCATCTCCCGCGTATTGTTTTTCTCAATCTAATCAAGTTCTTCATTCATTGCTTTAACCCAGTGGTCATCTTTGTTGGCTTCATTAAAATTCTTGGGTTCCAACTTGGATATGAAATCTATATGAGATTGTTCGGTGTTTTTTATTAGCTTTCTCCTAGTTTGTACACCTTTGTATTTTTCTCCAATTATCTGACTTGCAGGATGATTCTTTTGAATGATTCTGGAGGAGGAATTTGTAGTTGACTGCTAAATTAAGTCTGTCTGAGTGTCTGAGTCTTCATTTGATTCAAAGTCTTCATTTTCTGATTCTTGGACCTTTTCATCTTCATCTTTAGCTGTGTCTTCTGTAGAAGACTCATTACTATACACCTCTCTTGCTGGGATTCCTTCATCAATTTTTACATCAATATAGTCAACCATTTTATGCAGCCTCTTATTATAGCATCTATATCCTTTATTGTTTGTAGCATACCCTAATAAGATACCTTCATCAGCCCTGTCATCATATTTGCCGAGGTTCTCATCATTATTCTTTATGTAGCATTTACTCCCAAAGACTCTGAAGTGTTTGATTGAGGCAGGTCTTCCAAACCATAATTCATATGGTGTCTTGTCACTTTGTGGTCTAAGGTGGGATTTGTTAAGCACATGGACTGCTGTGTGTATTGCTTCTACCCAGTAGGTTTGACCAATGTTCTTCTCATTCATCATTGACCTAGCCATTTCCTGCATTGTTTTGTTTTGCCTCTCAACAACTCCATTTTGTTGTGGAGTTCTTGGGATTGTGTATTCTCTCTTGATCCCATGCTCATCATAGAATTCCTTGAAGTCTCTTGACATAAAATCTCCTCCCCGATTTGATCTTACTGGCTTTAACCTCTTGCATGTTTGAGTCTCTGTTAAAGCCTTAAATATTTTAAACTTCTCAAATGCTTCGGATTTTTCTTTGAGAAAGGCAACCCAAGTAAGTCTGGAGTAATCATCAATAATCAACATGAAGTAGTTTTCTTTCCCCATGCCTTCCTGTCTTGATGGTCCACATAAATCCATATGA
>JZKD02S1645260.1:699359-717614 GCA_000966675.3 Picea glauca
AAAGTTAGAACAGTAGAAACAATAGCCATGGAAAAATTCTTTGTACCTGGGAAATGGTTGTCTTCTTTGTGCAAATCGATTTCTTCCAGGCTGATGACATCTTTCAGCAGTGAGTACATTACTTCTTTGTTCTACAGATTCAATTATGTCATCTTTTACCTTACTCGTCTTGGGTGGTTGATTGTCTTCCTTTGCTCCTATAGGTTCATTGTTGTTATTGGTTGTACATTTGACAAACTTGATGGGTTCTTCATTTCTTGGCTTGCCACTACTTGATCCCTCTTCATAACCCAAACCAGTTTTCAACTTTGGATTCCTTTGCTGATTCAGGATGGTGGCTAATCCTTCTGAGGCTTTGATAGTTGACAGATTCTGATTATACAAGGCTTGAAACTTCTCCATCTCTTTCCTAGTTTTCACTACTTCTTCTTCTAATGCTTCACATCTTGCCTTCTTTTCTGATAACTGTCGTTTCATAATGTCTTCGATTTTCTTTGCCTCTTCTAATTCTAATTTTAGTAGGACAAGGTCTTCATCAAGTTTTTTACTGTCTTTCTCAAACTGTATCAGCAATTGTCTTTGCTTTCTGTTCTTAATTCTTAGTCTGTCAATCTCTTCCAGTGCACTGATTAGTTCTCCTTCCATGTCAACCACAGCTTCTTCTTCATTAAATTCACTTCCTGTGATGTTATTATCATAATCCTCTTTGTCCATAAGTATGAAGTCATTTAATTTATCTTCAATAGGGGAGTCATAGTCTTCATCATCTAAAGGATCATCCTCATTGATTACGCAAAGAATTTTCTTCTTAAAGTTATTTTCTTTAAAGAAATTTATGTGTTTATGGTTCTCCTCATCATCATACGTCTGATCCTTTCTTTTGTGGGGAAATTTATTTGCAAAATGACCTATTATACCACTGTTGAAACATTTGAAAGGTAGTTTACCTTTGTATTTTCCTGATCCCTTCTTCAGTCTCTTCACAAATTTTGCTTCAATTTCATCGGACTCAGAATCCTCATTCTTGTCTTCTTTGAATGATGCTTCTCTGGAGGTGGGTTTATCTTTAACTATTCTCATTTCGTAAGCAGTCCATGTTCCTAGAAGTTGATCAAACTCCAAGGTTTTTAGGTCATTAAGTTCTTTTATAGCAAAGACCTTTGGGTTGAACCTATATGGAAGAGATCTCAAGATTTTCTGAACTAAAGAAGGTTCCTATATTTTTTCACCAAGTGCTTTCATTGCATTTACCATTTCTTCTACTCTCAGAAAGTACTTTCCAACTGTTTCATCTTCCTTCATATTTAGTTGTTCAAACTGTATTATGTAGGTTTGAAGCTTGGCGTCCTTTACCTTCTCATTACCTTCATAACTGCTAATGAGTTTGTCCCACATTTCTTTGGAAGTTCCTAGGTGCATAAATTTTACGAATTCTACTTCTGCAAGCCCACTCAAGATAGCATTCATATCCTTAGTGTTGAAACTAAATGCTAGCTTGTCATCCTTATTAGCTAGCACAACTGGCTTTACATAACCAATATCTACCACATCCCAGACATCTGCACCTAAAGCCATTATGTAGGTTCTCATTCTAACTTTCCAGAAGGAAAAGTTTGTTCCATTGAACAGAGGGGCCTTATTGGTCAAATTTCCTTCATGGCTTGACATGTTTAAGCTCTAGGATCTACCCTTAGATAGAAGGGGATGGCTCTGATACCAATTGTTGCACAACTGAGAGGGCGGGTGAATCAGTTGTTCCCGTGCTTAAACAATTATGCTTCTTTTAAATTCTTTACAAGGAACTCAATGATGATCACAATAATGCAGGGAAATAAGCAATTGCACATTCAACATCAGTCAAATATATGAGAAACACAGAGACAGTTATTTTCCCGAGGAAACCCATACAGGATAAAAACCTCTTCTTCTTTATATGATAAGTATTGTTTACATTCTTTACATTATCATACATATGAGCACCAACTCATTGTGAGGCTACAACCTCTGTTTAGCAAGCTCCAACTTGCTGAGAGCACCAACTCCCTGTTTTTCTCTAGCACCCACTAGAAAGAAGCACCAACTCCCTAGATTCTCTAGCACCAACCAGAAGGAAGCACCAACTCCCTGGTTTCTCTAGTACCAACTAGAAGGAAGCACCAACTCCCTGGTTTCTCTAGCACCCACTAGAAGGAAGCACCAACTCCCTGGTTTCTCTAGCACCAACTAGAAGGAAGCACCAACTCCCTATGTTCAAGCTCCCACTTGAACCTCTGAGGACACCAGTCCTCCCTTGCACCTCCCTACCACCCAGAAATATAAATCTTTGCTAATGAAACTTATCACAGTGATACAATATTTATCATTCGCTTACCAGACTTATCATTGTTCTGCTATACTGCATTGCTCTGTCTGCATCAGTGTCTTCTGCTCACTCCTCTATGCTTTATGTTCTTCTCCTGTTATGCACTATGTGCCATCTCCATTTGATCCACCATTCTTCTGCTCTAGATTTCAGCTACTGTACTCTCCTCCTTCTTCCCTCCTGAATCCCTCATCACAATGGCAACAACATCTCTTCTCTGTACCGTGTACTTGTAACTTCTGTGCACCTTGTGCATGCAATGTGCACAAATCCCTCTGCATGCTCACACTGCGTCGATCTCCTCCACATCTCGAGTGCTCTGCCTGATCATCGCAACTCTTCAGCTTCTCTGGTGGTTCCCACTACGCATCCAGCGTCACTGGGTGTTCAGCTGAGATTCCTCAGCCTCTCTGGCAGTTGAGACTACTCGTCTTCTCTGGCATAATTGAGCTTATCCTTTCTGTTTCAGTTACAGACTTCAACGCTCATCCATCTGTCAATCCCCTCTAAGAATAGTCTTCATTCACTGGAAGAAGATTGGAGACTCTTCAGCTCCTCTGGCGATCACACAGAAGTTTCTTCGAATCTTCTAGCAGAAACCATCAATGGTTTCTAGCGGTTACACTGTGAAGAGAAACATTAGCTCTCCGATCATACTCAAATTCACCTGCACCGTTGGATTGGCTCCATGGGATCTTGCATTCATTTTGGCATTTTGGCATTCGGCAATTTGGCATTCGTGTGACCAAGTGTCTCGACACTCCCAGTTGTGATCCCTGAAACTCTGAAAAGGAGCTTGTCTGCACTAGCTCCTTCCCCCATCTTCCACCGATGTGACCACAGGCTACATCCATTTCACCTTTTTGCTATTTTTGCCACCTTATGACCTTCATCGACCCTGATAGACGGTCCACGATCTCAATTAATTGATGGTCCAGATCTCATCGTGAATTCACATCTCGTTGTTCCTTAGATGGAGGTTCTCGTCACTCCAAGTTGCGATAGGTGAAACTCCAAAATGGAGCTCAGATCAACGTTCCATGTTCTTGGTGATCCAACGGTCCTGATCTTTTCATGATCTCGCATCTAGCGAGTTTCCACACCATGCTATGTTTACTCCAAGTCAACGAAATTCCAATCGCTTGCCACTTGTCCTGTGATTCGACTGTCCAGATCAGATCTTGAATCAACGGCTTCGATCATATCGCGATGTTGTCATTCTTATTGCAAAGTGTTTCGACACTCCAATTTCTGGTATCCGAAACCCCGAAATGGGGTTGGATCAACGGTCCACATCAAACCTTGATCTGACGGCTCAGATCATTTCACGATTTCGGCATTCCTGTGGTATTGTTTCTTGACTCTCCAAGTTGTGATTCGCGAAACCCTGAAATGGAGTCTTTGACATGCTCTGATCTTCTGCCACGCGTCCCTCTTGGATCAACGGTCAAGATTTTATCGAGGCTTCGCAACTCTATGAGCCTTCATTGTGCCTGATCAACAATTCAGATCAGTCCTCGATCCAATGGTTAGGATTAATTCACAATTTCGCATATCACAATTTCGAGACTCCTGTGGTAGGATTTCTTGACAGCTCCACCTCCCAATTTTCGAAATCCCAATAGCCAAAACTCTGAAATGGATTTGGACCACTGCTTCGATCTTGCACTTTAAAGAACGTGCAGGTTCTTCTTGATCCAACGATGGTCGAAACTTATGCTCAGTTCTGACGCCTGATATCTGTCCTCCTCTTCTGCACGTTCTTCTTATCTACAATCAGATATGATAGTCCTCCTTCTTTCAGGAATTTAACTGGGATCCAACGATCACCGATGCTTCTCCTCCCGAGATTAGACACTGCGATTGACTCTATGCTAATTACTCATGAGCTTACTTTGTTCTTGTTTTTCATCGATGCTTACTTTGATCTTTTCATCAATGACCTGCCTACAATCCTTTGCACGTTTGCTACCATCTTTGTTGTTGTACTTTCCATCAATGACAAGCATACACTCTCTGTAAAACATGCCAACATGGATCTCAATCCACAACTGCATCTACCTCCGCATGCTCTCGCTCTCTCCATTCTAAGACCATCCTTCAAAAAACAAATCATTTTTTGAGTTAAGAACCCCTCTTTTTTTCCAATTGCATACATATACGCAGATTAATTTCCCACAGTCACGTGTAGGGCTCAATACACGCTCCCTGTGGTTCACACAAGGGCGTATACCTAGTCATACATGCAACCTATACAAGGAAACCCGCGTATACCAAAAATTATAATTTACGCCCTCAAAAACTAAACAATGGAAACCTAATTCAAAAATGTAATCCACTTAATTTGAAGAGGAAGAGATGAAGAGTTACCTGATCCAGACGGTTCGTGATTTCATTTCCCGATGCTCCTGCAATCGTCGTTTGAATCCTGGAGGTATTTTTGGTCCAAATTGCACTATTTGGGTAAAAATCAGAATGATACAGTAATTTTTTATTTTATTACTATTTATAAGTTATTTTTACCCACTTTATATAGTTTCAAGTTATTTTTTAACTTAATGGACTAATTCAAGAGTGGTTTTGAGCTGTTTTTTTGTAGTTTTGACTCGGTTTTTTTGCATATTTCCACGTCATAATTGACCGTTTGTCACCTCAGGCAGGTATTTTCATAACCTATCATATATGATAGGTATCCACTCCATCATGCATTTTTCATTATCCTTCGACTATCGCTTTTTACGCCTTAGGAATGAACCCATTTATTACGACATAGAACCACCCAGCTGCTATAAATAATGTCACTAATAAATGGTAGAGACTTACCAAACATGCGTACCCTAGTTAGACCCCCTTTATCATTTGGTGCCCATGTCAAGTTTTTCCTTAGAACTGGGAGTCCATTACAACTTAATACATGACTTTATTATGAGCCTCATTTCTCATTCATGCACAAGTGTCCTTATTCCCCGTGGACTCCCGAAAAATGAGTCTTAGTTAAGCTCTTTTCTGACTCACCTAAAAATAGAAAATATTTCCGAGTGATTTGTCCCTTTCACACTCGTTAAATTGGATTTGAAAGGTCATGAGTCTTAGTTAAGCTGTTTTCCGACTCGCTATCAAAAATAGAAAAGATTGTTGAGTGAACTTGTCTTTTTCACACTCGTAAATTGGATTTGAAAAGACGTCTATTTGGCACAAGTTTACCCCTTTTTCACACCAAGTAGACTAAAAGACATAAAAAAGGATATTTTTTGTCATTAAGTTGTGATTGCATCTCATGCCCTCGCTTGCAGTATTGAGCCTTTAGCCGGTTCTCGCTTTGCATTATAAACCATTGCCTAAGCAGTCTTTGCATCCTCAACCAAGCAAAGCCTTGTTTATATCCTTCGCAATTTGACACCCTATACCCTGGAGGAAACATCACCCCAAGTGTCCATCTTCCACATGCATTTCCTTGCATTAAGCATAGGTACGTTCCACTGCTAGAACTAGTTTTGCTTACTTGTGACACTCGTTTTCTCCTCTGTATCATAGCATTCATTTGTTATGAAAAAACAAAAAAAGATGGGTGGGAAGGGATTACTATATTATGATCGGCAGCAGTCATATCGCCTTTGAACAGAGCACAAAGTTATTGAGTCCTTGCGTCCTTGCGTCATCATAATTTTGGGTTTAGCATGGCCTTAGGAAGTTGATCTCGTTACAGAGTTTTCTCTACCGACTGGTTACTCTTCCAGACCCTATAGAGAATGTTATTGATGCCTCATGCATCTAATAGTGGCATCATTGAGTCTATGATGTCAGAGTCACCATATGTCTCACGCTCTTGTTCAAAGGAAGTCTATCAACTTATGTCGGCCACTCTTCAGAAATATTGACTTTGCATGTCGGCCATACCCTCATTTTGTCTCAGGATCACATGATACTATGGTCTTATCATGCACCATGGCCCTACTTTATTCATCGGTAGGTCACCTTGAACCCAGCAATCGACATTTCATCATTGGTCGTTGACTGGGTGGTTTCCCTTGTGTTTGACGGAAAGACATCTATTCACACTTTGGAATTCGTGAAGTGTCTTGGATGCCATTAGCCTTATTGTTGGTATCCTCACCTTTGTCAGCAGTTTTAATCATGGGCTGCTATTGAGAGGGACTTTTTCGTATACCGCTTGCATTTGGTACATGTGAAAGATGCACAGGTTCGTTTATTCGTGAACATGTTCTTCATCCGATTTCCACCAAATCATGAAGCTCCTGCTTTGTTCCTCGTCCTGACTGATGAGAGATGCCTTAATGCTCTCCTTTCAGTGGGTCTCTTTCCATCGACTTCAGCTCATTTATTCTGGCTACGGGACCTAGAGTTTTATGAGTACCTTGAGGCTTACAGTCATTAGTGGCAGGCTCTCTGACCATTGACAGATGGGAATAAATCAATGTCTCCTGATTAATGGATTTCTCAAGTGTTCGACACCAACTCCCTTATTCACACTTGTAGGAATGTACTCGGTGCCTTGATACCTACTTTCATTATTGGTAGGTTGTCTCGTGTTTGTTAACGGTATACCTCAATGACCAGTAATCAAACGATGTCTCATTGTATTCGACCTCAACTCCTTTATTCACATGATGTATACTTGCACCCTTGGCGGATAGTGTAGAAGACTTGAAGACATCACTATGTGGTCGTAGCTTTCCTGAGTTGTTGCTTCCCTTTAATTGGACCAACATATGTTCGACTTTAGTGATCATGGGAGATCAAATTGTACTCCATGGTATACATATATCTTCAGATTGATTTTGAGACTGGTTTCACTGGGCCTTGTTCATGACTATGACAACTTTTGGCATGCAACCGCATTTGTATTTGCTTATTCATGGCCATGAACACTTGTTTGGTATATTTTCCACATGGATCTGCATTGTATTCTTGGCAGCCATGTATGCAAAGTTAGTACAGAAGGTAATGAACAATTGAGTTCATTCAGCTGGTTCCCTACCACTCCATTTCTGGGTTATTTATAATGTATTTCGACCATCGCAGATACTCCTCTGATCTCACACATTAGGGGGCATCTGTTATAGAAAGATTTGCCTCACCATTTCTATTTTGCACAGAGGGCCTTTTTCCATTTCCTTGTGCGGACTTGTCATCCTTTTTTGATGAATCCAGAGCCAAAAATATACATTTTTCCACATATACGCTCCCTACCAGCTATGCAAGATGTGTGTACGTTGGTTTCTCCACTACAACCCGCGTACATCGAAGGCTTGACGCTTCAACCTGCAAGGTTGTGAATAGCGAAAAGTGTCAAGGGAGGAGTCAACCCGGCGTTGACCTATCACGTCTCGGGAGATCGCAACAGGAGGGCACGAGATTTCAACTCACAAACTCAAGAAGGTGCGAGTCACGAGAGGTGCTGATATTTAAGCCTTAGCCTATGGTTACATGTGGGGAGGGCGTTGACAAGGAAAGGATCCATACATGTATCATCGTTTCGGGTATCGCAAGATTGGAAAGGAAGAGTCGGAAGCTTCAACTCGCGAACTCGCAAGATTGCGAGTTGTGACAAGCGCCTTTCGAATTTGGGACTTGGTCACAGCGTTGTGGTCGCATGGAGAAGGGGAGTTTGTGCCTAGTGTTGTTTTCACAGGGAAGCTACCAAAAAAAGGACCTGTGGATTGATAAACTGGAGATCCCAGCAAGGGATCGAAAGAGCCGCTTCGGCTCAGGGAAGTGAATGAACGATCCTTAAGACCGGGAGGTCGCGCAGAGACTTTGTCGAGGCAGAGGTGGCGGTCTGCATCAGTAAGGTATCAGAGCCATACTTTGTCTGTATATCACAGGCAGAGAGAGGAGATAAAAGGAGCACTCTGATACACTGCGTAAAGTGGTATCAGAGCCATACTTTGTCTGTATATCGCAGATAGAGAGAGGAGATAAAAGGAGCACTCTGATACACTGCGTCAAAGTGGTATCAGAGCGGGACTTCATTTGTAGATTTTAGGTGAAGCGAAGAGGAGAAGAAGACAGTTGGGAAGATTGTGGATGAAGCTGAAACACTTAGGGGTGCAGAGTGACAGTAGTAGGTTTGCTAGGAGAGCAGACAGGAACATCGATATGGCTACTGAAGGTCGAAGATACGCTGGAAAGAAAATCCCATAGTTGATGGTCAAAAGACAGTGTAAGCTGCTGAGATGGTGGTTGAGGCCTACTGAAAACCTCAACAGACCAAAGAAAAAGGTTCAAGTATGTGAGCCAGAGACTGGGAGAAATCTCAACAATGCTGAGGATGAAATGGGATCGGATGAAGATCTCAAGCACTGCCAAGAGGGCAGAGAGGAAATTTCTGATTGCCAGGTGGGAAAAGAGTTGAGATCAGCGAAGGATCTCATAGACTGTCATGAGGACAGCCAGGGAATTTCACATTGCCAAGTGGGCAATGGATTGAGATTGTTGCGGGATCTCATAGACTGCTAGGGGCACAGCTGAAAGTTTTTAATTTTCCAGGTGGGTAATGGATTGAGATCGTTGTGGGATCTCATAGACTACTAGGAGGGCAGTCGAAAGTTTCCAATTTGCCAGGTGGGCATGGGAACAAAGATGGGACTATTTGAAAGTCTCATGGACTCGGAGGTAAGTTCAATTAATCTTGAGGTGTTGATGAAGATGGGATCAGTTGATCTCATAGTCTGCCAGGAGGGCAGTAAAAAAATCCCAATTTGCCAGGTGGGCAGGGATAAGCAGATGAGACTATCTTAGGGTCTCATAAACTCAGAGGTGAGTTTGGATCAGCAGATGCAGCTGACAGAAGAGGAAGATATAAGGAATCTTCTAATGATTGGAGGAATTCAGATATTCCTGCCACATAGCCCAGAGGAGGCCAAAGTCTGTGTTGCAGATGAGGCAGCAACAACAGAAGAAGGACAGCCAGCTGAGACTGTCAAAGAAGAATTGGAGTAGAGATTTGAGATTGCCCAAGCAGAAGAATAATATGAGCATTTTGAGGAGTGGATTGATATTTTCAGCCAGGAAACTGAAAAGACTGCAGCATGGGAGCTTGCAAAAGTGGAGGAAGAGGAAGAAGCAAACAACATTATTTTGGCTAATCTGTATGAAAAAATTGAAGCCCTGGAGAGAAGGGTGATAGTACAAGGCATGCACATCCAACAGGTGAAGTTGGAAGCAGATGAAGAAGGCATGGGAGATCACAGTGATCTACCCAATTGCAGAAAATTTGTGTAGCTGGAGAGACTGCATGAACAGGGCCAGCCACTAGAGCAGTTGGACGAAGTGATCGAGGAGATCAGGGAGTTGATGTTAGGGTTAGTAGAAACTTTCAACGAAGAGAAGCTAAGCAGACGAAAAGAAGTAGCAGTAGCAACCCAAAAGCAGCAATAGCAGCAGGGACATGCAGCAGATGAACAGCTCCAGAAATTTGTTTGGGATCCAGGAGGATTTCCAAAGTTGAGAGGGGAAGCTCATGAGCAGGAGCTCATGAATTTTGCAGCTGAGGAGTATGATGCAGGAGCATCTCTCCACATCAGCTAGCCATCCAGCCAGCCACGTCAACGTGTGCACTCAAGGTTGAAGAGAGGCGTAGCCCTCGTCTTCAGTTTTGAAATTGAATGTAATTTAATGTTTTAGGTTGTTGATCCATGGATCCGTGGCTTTGTGCAGGCATTAGAAGTAGGTAGGCCTTTAATTCTTTGAAGGCTGAGATCTAGATCCGATTTGTGGACTAGACATGCCATTCAATGTAATTGAATAGGGTAGGTGAGGTTGGAGGGAAGTGATCTAAGAGCCCCCTCATGTAAAAGATCAATTTCGATCTCATTTTGGAATAGTTAGAAATGCACAAGAGAGAGTGGAGAAGGAGTCGAGAATCTGTTGAAGTTTGTGCTCAGAACACCTTGTAAAAAAGAGGCATTTTTATTAATACAAACCAGAGCAGTTTTTCCTGCATATTGTCTATGTTGAATGAATGTTTGTGTGTATTCAATGTATGATGTAGATGTATGTTAGGTGTTCATTTGTAGGGAGTTGTTTTGATTTCAGGCTTGAGAGCTTCTTTGTGGTTTCATGCCAAGAGGGCGTGACAGAGTACTGCGGTCTCTAAATACCAGTGCACTAAAGCACTTCTGAACTCTGTGGATTCAGACAAAGACATACCAGGTGGGCACAGAAGCTGAAATCATCAATTCAGGAAAGACCTGAGAGGTTGTTGAACACCTCAGGAGGCAAGGCTGTGGAGAAACACAGTTGCAGACAAAATCTCTGAGGAGTTCTGTAAAGCTCTGCCAGGTGGGCATTGAGCAGGTGCAAGGGAGTGCACAGAGGAACCTGGTTGTGAGTTCAGAAGAAGACATAAGCTCTGAGGAGTTCTGTGAAGCTCTGCCAAGTGGGCATTGAGCCAGTGCAAGGAGTGCACAGAAGAAGAAATCTGTTGTGAGTTCAAGGAGAACCAAAATCACTAAGGATTCTGAGAGTTCTGCCAGGAGGGCATTGAGAAGGTGCATAGGGTGCACAGGAGAAGACAGAAGCTTTGAGGAGTTTTGTACAACTCTGTCAGGTGGGCATTGAGTCAGTGTGCAGACAGGCACAGGAAGAGAACTCTTTGAGTTCTATAATTGGAGGAAGAATCCACTGAAGGATCTTTGCAAGGTTGTTGAACACCCTGAAAGACTCAGCAATAGGTTTCTTGAGCAAACAGAGTACCAGGAGGGCATCATATTTCTCCATCTGAGGGAGAAGGAAGAAGGAATTATTTTCCTTAGAGGAGTAGAGATAGCACCTTTGTGCGCAAGGAATCTGCAGAGGCACAGAAGTCGTAGAATCCCTTGAGGATTCGAAGGATAAGCTCAGGAGGAGTAGTGTCTTTGAGAATGCAGGCGAGACTCGGGGTGAAGAGCTCACAGAGGAAAGAAGACAAAGGTCGAAGCCTTTGAACATTTGGAATTCTTCCAAGTGTTGGAAGGAAAGCACCAAAGCTCAGGAGGAGCAACAGCTGTCGTCAGATCAGCCGAGAAGATCTGGACCATTGAAGATTTCATGTCCAAGGAACAACAGGAGGAGCGCAAGAGCCAAGAAATGATCTGAACCATCAGATCTTAAGCTGAAACCCGATAACTGTTGGATTTGTTGAGAGTTGCATGAGATTTAAACCTCGCAAGCAGAAGCGAAATTCCTGAAGGGGTTGTATTGGGATATCGGCGTTCGGTAGTTTGGGAGTCTGGAGGACGAAAGTCTGGGCACTCGACATCAAAAGTCCCAAAGAGGCGAGATTAGATCTGAATCATTCATCTAGGAGTGAACACATGTCGTGAGATCACCCATATCGGGGATTCAGACATCAGGGTTCAGAGAAGGAAGTCATTGACTTCGCGAGTGGCGAAGTCGCAAGAAGATCGGGACCGTCCATTTGAGGAGGACAGGTGGCAGAGATCTAGGGATCTCGCGAACTCGGAGGTTCGCAAGGTGAGAACCCAGGATTTGGGTGCTCCAAGTCGCGAGTGGCGAAGTCGCAAGAGAATCGCAGTCGTCCATCTGAGGAGGACAGGTGGTAGCAATCGCGGAGTCGACAAAGTGCCGAAGAGATCCAGGATTTGGGTCTCACAAACTAGGAAGTTTGTAGGGTGACGGCCCAAGAGTTGGGTGCTCCGAGTGACGAAGTCACGAAATTCTGAGAGAGGAGGTTCGTATGGACACGTGGTAGAACCATAAGGTAGGGGCGGCGTGATTGGCAGGTGAACATGCGTCGCCTGGAGAAAGGAGTCAACACTCCATTGAATTCTCACATCTCGGGGATTTGCGGGATAAGAGTGTGAAGGCTCGACGCTTCAACCTGTGAGGTTGTGAATAGAGAAAAGCGTCAAGGGAGGAGTCAACCCAGCGTTGACCTATCGTGTCTCAGGATATCGCAACAAGAGGGCACGAGAGTTCAACTCACGAACTCACGAAGGTGTGAGTCGTGAGAGGCACTGATATTTAAGCCCTAGCCTATGGTTACATGTGGGGAGGGCGCTGACAAGGAAAGGAGACATACCCGTATCGTCATTTTGGGTATCGCAATATTGGAAAGGAAGAGTTGGAAGCTTCGACTCGCGAACTCGTGAGATTGCGAGTTGTGACAAGCGCCTTTGGAATTTGGGCCTTGGTCACAGTGTTGTGGTTGCACAGAGAAGGGGAGCTTGCACCTAGTGTTGTTCGCACAGGGAAGCTACCAAAAAAAGGACCTGTGGATTGATAAACTGGAGATCCCAGCAGGGGATCGAAAGAGCTGCTTCAGCTCAGGGAAGTGAATGAACGATCCTTAAGACCGGGAGGTCGCGCAAAGACTCTGTCGAGGCAGAGGTGGCGGTCTGTTCCATTGCCTTTGGTGGAGGCCCAATTGGAAGGAACTTGGTTTCTTGGTTTTGAACCATGCCGACATGGAAGTTTGTAATGTTGTCACTTTTGTTGATCAATTATTAATAGAAATACTCCTTTCTTGTCTTATTGGTATATTTAAAATGTATGATTATTATCTATGGGTGTGTTTGTAATGTTCATTAATGGATTATGCTATCCGATGTGCTAACCCATTTATATCATCATTATATACTTTCTTTGCTCGTTTGTTAAGAACTTATTGCAGGTATAAAGCTTTGGGTCGAAGTGCTCAATGGTGGAGCATCATCAAACGTTGGATCAAGGTAGGCCTCTTTCTTATCTTGCACATTAGTTTATATAGCATATGTTGGAATTGAGTTGATTTCTGCAGTCATACCTGTCTGTTATGGTTTACCCTTAGCCATAGAGATTTTTTCCCTCGTAACATAGCTTAGAATGGTTGGGCAAAGCTAATTGATAGGCCACTTGTCCCACACGCTTGAGAATGGTATAAGGACCATAAAATTTGGGTGCTAGCTTATGACAATGCTCGACCTTGAGGGAATTTTTCTTGTAAGGTTGTAGTCGAAGAAACACTTGATCCCCTTCTACAAATTTATGTTCAAAGTGACCTTGATCCACTTGTTGCTTCATGTTATTCTGTGCCATGACCAAATTCTCTTTGAGGGTATGGAGAATAGCCTCTCGAACTGTAAGTGTTTGGTCAATCACCTGGACCTTCAAGACACCAGGTAAGTATGAGAGAAGTGAAGGTGGATTTTTGTCCATATACCGCTTCAAAAGGAGTCATGCATGTAGTTGTATGGTATGAAGTGTTGTACCACCATTCAGCTAGGGGTAACCATTGAGCCCATTGATTTTTCTTTCCCAAGGCAAACACCTCAAATATGTTTCCAAACACTTGTTGAAAAATTTTGTTTGACCATCAGTCTAGGGATGATAAGTCGTGCTGAGATGTAATTGGGTGCCTTGTAGCTTGAATAGTTCTTACCAAAAAATGTTGGTGAAAGTTGGGTCGTGATTAGAAACAATAGAATGTGGCATGCCATGAAGCTTGAAGACCTGATCCATGAAAAGTTGAGCCATCGTGGATGTTGTAAATGGGTGTTGAAGAGCATAGAAATGAGGATACCTGGAAAGGCGATAAACAACCACCATGATGATTGATTTATTTCCCGATTTGGGTAAGCCTGTAATAAAATCCATAGAGATATCCCTCCATATAGTAGGTGGAATCGGAAGCGGTTGTAGTGTGCCCGGAGATTTGACTGTTTCGCCCTTGTTGCATTGACACACATCACATTCAATGACAAAATTACGTATGTCTTGTTTCATGCCATCCCAAACAAAAGAGCGTTTGACCCTGTCATAGGTTTTGGTAAACCCAAAGTGCCCAACTGTGGGTGTAGCATGAAGCTTAGAAAGTACTGTGGATTTAAGTTTTGATTGTTTACTTAAATACAAACGACATTTGTATCGAAGCTCATCATGGAGCCAACAGTACCCTGGGGAAGCTAGAGCATTGGACTGCAATTGTTGGATCAGTTGTGAACTTTTGGGATCTTGTAGCCATTCCTGGCGAACGGCTTGGAGCCAATCTGGTACAATGAAGGAAAGACAAAAAAGGGATCCTTCATCTTCATATTTTCAGGAAAGTGCATCCGCAACCACATTGTCTTTGCCTTTCTTGTAAATGATCTCATAATCATATCCAAAGAGCTTGGTCACCCACTTTTTTTTCTCCGGGGAGGGAATGCGTTGTTCCAAAAAATACTTGAGGATTTGATGGTCTATATTAATTTGGAAGTGTTACCCCAATAGATAAGGGCACCATAGATCAATGGCATGCAAAATAGCCAACATTTCCTTTTCATAGATTGATTTTCCCAGATTTCTTTCAGACAGTTGCTTGTTGGTAAAGGCCAAAGGCCGACCCTCTTGCATAAGGACAACACCAATTCCTTTCCCTGAAGCATCACATTCCAAGACAAAGGTCTTGGTGAAATCAGGAAGGGCTAGGACTGGAGTGGTGCACATGGCCATCTTCAAGGTTTGAAAATCTTGAGCAGCTATTGGAGTCCAAGTGAAAGAGTTCTTTTTTAGGAGTGCAGTGAGAGTTGTTGCAACCTTTCCATAATTCTTAAAAAAACTTGCGATAATAACCTGTTAAGCCCAGAAATCCACGCAAGATTTTGAGATTCTTTGGGTGAGGCCAGTCTTGCATAGCTTCAATCTTTTTAGGATCCACCCTGACGCTGTCCTTGCCAACCAAATGACCCAAGTACTCTACTTCTGAGGTGCCAAAATCACATTTAGACTGTTTCAGGAAAAGTTGGTGCCAAGAGAGTAGATGGAGAACTCGATCCACATGGGCAAGATGGTCTGTCCAGGTTTTGCTATAGATGAGGATATCGTCAAAGAAAACTAAGACAAAATGAAGGAGAAAAGGATGGAAGACATGATTCATGAGGCTTTGGAAGGTGGAGGGGGCATTACACAAGCCAAAGGGCATGACCAAAAACTCATAGTGGCCCTCATGAGTTCTAAAGGCAGTCTTGGGAATTTCTGCCTCTTTCATACGTATCCGGTGGTAGCCAGAACGAAGATCAAGTTTAGTAAAGAACTGGGTGCCACTCAATTCATCCAATAGGTCATCAATGACAAGAATGGGAAATTTGTCTTTAATGGTAAGTTTGTTGAGGGCATAGAAGTTAGGACACATTCTCCAAGAACCTTCTTTCTTCATGACCATGACCACAGGAGAAGAATAGGGGCTCATACTAGGGCAGACAATGCCTGCGTTAAGGAGTTCCTAGACCATTTTCTCAATTTCATTTTTTGGGGAAAAGGGGTGACGATACGGATGGATATTGGGAGGAAGGCTTTCTGGTACAAGGGGAATGGAATGCTCATGAACACCACAGGAAGGGGGGAGTCCTTGGGGAGTGGAAAAGACCACTTGATGTTTAGAAAGGATGGATTGGAGGTCTTGCGGCACTGAGGGTGTCTTTGTTTCTTGTATGGCATGGAGTTGGGCAATAACACCAGAATGACCTTTTTTGAGTAGCTTTCCATGCGATGGGAACTAATGACCTCAGGTGAACTGGCGGTGATGCCTTGGAACTTATATCGTTGGCCCTCTTGGTCGAATTGGATGGTTAATTCCTTAAAATCCATGAGAATGGGAGCCAAAGTCCTTAGCCAGTTTGCACCCAACACAATGTCACAACCGCCCATGTCGATAGAAAACATATGAGATTTCAGGTGGCATTCACCAATTTGGAGACACACATTTTCACAATGCCCTCCACATTTCATGGAGCCACCATTGGCAATAATGATTTGGAAATTATTGGTGGCATGAATGTAGCAATGATTTTCTTGGGCAATGTGGTAATGAATAAAATTATGGGTGCTTCCACTATCAACTAGAATGATGACCTTCCTATGCTTGATGTAATCAATTAGCTTGAGGGTTTGGGGAGAAGAGAGGCCAGTGAGAGCATTGAGGGAAATGATCGGTTCTACTTTGGGAGGGTCTGAGGGAGGAGTTATGTCAGTGGTTTCAAGTAACTCAGACACAAGGGGAGTTTCAACATCTTCTTCCAAAATATCCTCCGAGATGGCCATAAAAATATTTTGTTCCTTACACTTGTGGCGACAGTATTTGTCATCACAATTATAGCAAAGGCCTTTGAGTTGGCATTCAGCCATTTTAGCCCTGGTCAATTTTTGGATCTTTAGTGGAGCCGAGGGAGTAGTGGGATTTATTGGTTTGGTGCGAGGGATAAAGGAGGGTTTTCAGTTTTGAGAAGATACAACTTGTTGTGCTTCTTTAGCTATTTTAGTAGCCTCCACCCAACTTTGAGTCCGATCCATGAGGACACGGGCCCGAATCTCATCCTTGAGGCCACTGATAAAACACTCTCGGAAAAAGGCATTAGACATGCCCTCTGTCCGAAAAGCCATGCGCTCAAAAGTAGCTATAAAGTCTTCCATTGTTCCTGATTGTTTCAACTTTGTCAAATGACCCAAATGGTTGGTGTCAGTGTCAAAGAGTTCATAAAGATATGCCACAAATTGTGTCCAAGCAACATACCCTTGATGGGAAGTTTTTATCCATTGCCACCATTGCCAACATTCTTGATCTAGATGGAGAACAACATATCGGAGTTTGGCCAAGTCATCTGTAATGCTGTATAAAGAAAAATAATGTTGCATTTGGGTTACCCAACCAGTGGGATCCGAACCATCAAATTTGGTCACATCCACCCATGGAAGGCGTAGGTCACGTTGAAAGTGATGGTGTTGAAAGTTAGAGGAATGTTCATCTTTAGTATCTAGAGGTGGGTCAGATAAAGGGTTATCTGTTTCACGAGTGATGTTCTCGGTGGCACTATAGCAGTCAGGAGGCCGATCGGTTTATCTAAAGAGGGCTTCAGGTAATCTAGGTCAATCTGTACACAGGTGTTGTCGGATGCGCTACCACTCGAAGAGGTACCAACAAGGGTGGCCAACAGATGTGCACTTAAGTACCACTTGTATTTCTTACATGTATGAATCCCTCAACCGTGGGTTTATGCGCGTAACGACAGATCTATGTGGCTTAAAGACATCGGAATACGTCTCTACCCTGAAAAAAAATTAACCCACAATTTATATCGAGGAAAGTGCTCTGATACCACTTATAATATACCAGATATACAAAGTATGCAGAACATAAATAAAATGCTAGAAATGGCAGAATAACAACAATATAACCAGAACAATCACCACAATAACACTAAAATGATATAAGAATAACAACAGAAATAACACTTTGATTCTGAGAGCAATGTTCACGGGCCTCTTCGAGGGGGCAACCTCCAGTCGAGTAGAGATCTATTACAATAATATCCAAGCTAGGGTTCTCATACCCTTGACTCCTATTTATACTAAATATGTCTATCAAAAGAAGCATCTAGAGGAAGATCGTTCTATAAGTGGAAGCTTCTATTAGGTCTTCTTACATTTGACTTGTTCTATTTTATTGAAAGGCCTTATTAATATTGACCTTTATTACATCTGAATATATTGTTCTACATATGTGCAGGTTAGGACCCTAACAGAAAGGAAGTGGGGAAACTGAAGGACTCTTGAGCAGAGAAGGGGCACACTCTTGGGTGGGACAGGCATGTGGGGAATGAGGGAATGTAGGTTGTTAGTTTGAGTTGGCACATGTGATGGAGTCTTTCCTGTTGTCTATGAGCCTATAGCCTTGTTAGGAATCCCTTTACCCAGGTGGAGTTTAGTCCCAGCTCGAGGGTGACTCACTGTTGAGAGTGATGAACAGTGTGGTCTAATGCTGGGAGGTTCGTGGAAGGTCTGCATGCAGTTGGTGACATTCTTACCAAGATAAGTGTCAATTGTGTGATAAATTTAGATGTTGCATTATTATTTATGTGTTTAATTTTTATGGGTTTATCCTATGTGTGGTTATAACTGTCTGTATATTTATGGGT
>JZKD02S1645260.1:737634-758997 GCA_000966675.3 Picea glauca
CACTTGCGAGAAAGAAATCTTTCATCCAGTGATCCTTTAGCTCAAGACTGTTTAAAGTGCCAATATCCATACACAGAGCCTGCAGCTCGAGCCAAGCACTCCAGTTCCATGGATAAGCATCAACAGATTTCACAAGAATATCACGAGCTGCTGCATTGTGTCCATTTTCACGTAGCACAATCCCATACATATACATCCCAAATGCATCAAGAGTACCATTCTTGTGACTGCTAGATAGCTCCTGTGCTAATCCAGGCAGGTCACTATTTACAGCATCATTCTTCCCTAAGGGCCCTTCAAGTTCTATTGCCTCTTCCTCCTTTCGCTTCTCCCCGGCCTAATCAAAATAAGAGATAAACATTAAACCCATGTAAGAGTGACTTGAAACTAGATAACTTTTGACGTACTGATGCACTGGTCAATAGTTTCTCAAGCAAAAACGAAATTTGTGCACAAGATTCCCATAAACACTTAAAGAACATGAAAAAAATTGCAAACATGACACTTCATTACATATGGACAGTATCAAAAATCACCATGTTTCAAGTGAGGTGAGTAACATTTGATTGGAAACATTACAGTCAGCATTCTCAACTGGGGTTCATATTTGACATGATTTTTAAAGCAATCCAAGTGGGTGCACTCTAAAAGAACAAGTTAAAAAATTAACTAATTAGGAAATTTACCCCATGACTTGGCCATTGGAGGGGGCTTAGGCCTCTGTCAGGTTTTAGTAGTTCTTGAATTCTCCTTCAATTTAATCTGTCAATTACTCATGGTAACAGGCACTGATATTACTTGATGAAGATAATGTAGCTAAAATAGGCAAAATATATCTAAACGAAATTCTCAATCAAAATGAAAACCCTTTTCCAAAGGCTGAATGTCTCCATGGCTCTCAGAAGATATGTTGGTCAGCAGAATGAACTGTATTGTGAACACATTCTCCTATGATAAGGAAGATGAAACCAGTATTACTAATGGTAACAGGCACTGATATTACTTGATGAAGATAATGTAGCTAAAATAGGTAAAATATATCTAAACGAAATTCTCAATCAAAATGGAAACCCTTTTCCAAAGGATTAATGTCTCCATGGCTCTCAGAAGATATGTTGGTCAGCAGAATGAACTGTATTGTGAACACATTCTCCTATGATAAGGAAGATGAAACCAGTCATAACAATGTGTACTGTCAGGGTAGGATGCTAGAATCAAGAGATGTTTATAGGAAATTCTTTTATACAATGGACTGTTTGTCTGTACAACCTTGGATGCAAATGTTAGGCCTGCAGTATTTCTTCTATGAAGATAACATCCATTACTTTTTAATTTGGACCATTCCATCTAGCTTTAGGCATTAGCTGTCAATATAGCAGTTCCAGTTTCGTCTGTGTTTCTACATTAATAGCTTTTCATCAGGTATAGAACACATTAAGAACCAAAAAGGCTGTAAGTATCTATCTATATCCTTTCTGTTGTAAGTAAAATTATCACAAATTAAATTGGCATTCTATAATCCACAATTTCCCACATATTCATGATATGTATCTCTTCCTTTTGAGTATGAATGGCAGCGTCAAACCAGAGCTATTCTATCAGTTAAGAGGTTAGTAAATGCTTAAAAATCTTCCATAGAAGATTGTTAACTTATATATGGGGCTTGGAAGAGAAATATGTTTGCTTACTTACAACATTCAGCACATTTGAATCATTGAAATCATAGAAGATGACAAACTTCACAAATAAATTATATTTATGGATGATCTTAAGATTCAATATTTTTGGCATTTCACTGTTCCGCATCAATGCTGTATATCTCGTCTCGGGGAAAGTATCAGCGAGGGTTTGGAATGTAACTTCTCGGTAACATCGACAGAAAATATCGGAATATCTCGGAAAATGTCGCAAGACAGGGGTCTAACTCAGAACATCTCTGTATATTTCGGATATATCGGACAGGGGTTTAACTCGGAATTTATCGGAATATCGGAGATATATCGGAGAGATATACAACACTGTTCCGCATATATTCTTTGAACAGGCATGGAATTATTTAGAGACTGATGTTCAGTACAATTCCTTTGTGACAGGGATTGGAGCTTTTCTGAATCCTTGACGAAGCTAGCATATTAAATTAAATCTCAATTATCATGAGCATTTATATTGAATTTTGACAAAATATAAACAATTTTTTCACCTAGATCTAATTACAACACAACATTAGATCTAATTTGAAGCACATGAGATATTACAAGTTTACAACACAAAACACAAGAGATATTACAAGTTTACAACACAAAACACATGAAATACAGCTCAAGTACTAAGAACATTTTTATTTAAAAGGCCTAGTGGAGCATTTAAAAATGGTTTTCTTGCTAGCATGTCCATCTCTTATGACTTCTAATGTTGTTTAAAGCAAGAAGCCATGGTCACCATAAGAAATTAGACCAATTGAAATTTGGGCGGTTAGAACGTAGTTTTGAATCTTGACTGTGAAGAGTTGGCATCCTTTGACCACACACAAGCCCTACAGCAAAGAAATGGGCTATGCCCATTATGCCATTGTTTCAACCCCATACATATAGAACCAAGAAGCAAATAAATATATATTGATCCATTTCAGATTAGGAAACTTGTTGAAGACAGGAAATTTCTTAGTTATTCATATCAAGCTAATTCTCATCTTATTTTGCATTTCTTTTGAAGTATCATCATCTCATATCGTATTGAGGAACAATGAAAATACGCAAAATTGAATGGTCCAAATATGTGAAAGAAATACAGGCACTAAAAGTTGAGCACGGGGCATGAATGGATTTTTTCTCTTTTTTTTTAATCCAAATAATGCATACTTATTTTAATAGCATAAAAATAGTTTTATGAAAAAGAATGACATAAAGATGATTTAGAGGTGTAATGGATAAACAAGACAAAAATCAATGAGAACGGTCTGTGGCAAATGAAAGACCAAGAGCAAAAATAAAGAGAATCTTAAATATATACAGAAATGCTTCTGCTCTTTACTTTTTTTTCCATAAATGGACAAGCTTAGAGCTAATGCATTTATGTATGAAAGACAAACTAATGAGGAAGATATATGATAAACATGCAGAGTGCAAAATGCAATAAAAATATAAATTGGATAAGGAAAACTAATGAGAAAGATAAATAAATAAGCAGAGTGCTAAGCACTATAAAAAGAAAAGGAGAAACTTGTAGTTTGTAACTACAAAAGTGAAGGAGGGTCATACTAAGTTTAGTTTTCTAACAAAAGAAACCTAAGAACTCAAACTACCATGACTTGTATCTTTTCCTTTGACATTTACAATTGTAAATTGTGATATGATCCTAATCTTAAACACTTCCCTTACTTTCAGAGGCTGCTGAACATCCCTGTTACCGTGCTTTCCTTCCAAGATCCCTGATCCTATTGTTGTATTAAAACAAAAGATTTTTTTACTAGTGACCATTTAAGGGCAGATATAGCCAAGCAGAAGTGTATTTCATTTCACTGTAGCATTCTATTTCTTCAGAAATTAAAAGAAAAACATTAGAAAAATGTAAAAATGATAAAGCCCAAACACTAGCTGAAATAATCAAAGTACTAAGTAACAATGGGAACTGCTTTCGCACTCTCAGTTTGTACTTACACCGGATGTACATTTGAGTCCCATTGACCTACTTATCGTTCTAACATGAAAATTAAGAAACTACAAAGTTTCATTTGGTAGAATATAAAAAACTAATTGGCAAATGGAGTTGTGGTTCAGCAATGAAAGCAGTGAATATGGTTCAATTTCCCGTAAAGGCACTACTCGGCAGTTGCTTGCGGTGCTTCAGACAGTGTAATGCTTTTGAAGTTTAAAGGCAGCACCTTGAAAAAAAAATTAAAAATAAAATAATTATAATAATTAACATTCACTCGTGACATTGTGAAAACGAAAATTATTCACTTTAATTCAAACTTCTTTAAAAATCAGCGAAGAAAAGAAAAGTAGTGTCTAGTACCAGATAAAGGGAATAACACCGTAGGAAAAAGGCCTTCTTCCCTGGGGTTTCTCTGAGCATAAACGCCGCTCGCCTATACTCGCGAGTGTCGAAATAAGCTTTCGCGAGCATATAGCGGTCGTGTTCGACTTCCGTTTCTTGAAACACTGGGGTTTCGTACTCGGCAACCATGGTAACCGCGTGCGAGCGACCGACGAGCGGCGTAGAATACGACGATCCTCCGCCTCCTCCTCCGCGCAATAATTCATGGCTGCCCGCTCTCGGCCTCCGTTCCCTCCTTGCTGAGGACGAATAACTCCCCCTGTCCGTCCTGATAAACGCCGGCGAAGGAGTCACCGATCTCTCCTCCTCCTCTAAACCCACCAACTGCTCCGCGGCCCTGTTAAAACATGATAAATAAAAACAATCTCAAACACACAACTTCATGATCAAATGCCGGCATTGCAGTCGATTTCCGGGGTTAAAACAATCCTGAAAAGGGTTTAGATGATGCAAGAAAAATGTAGTGAATTTTACCATTTGGCAGCAGTGTACAGGCCTCGATCCCTCAATTGCCGAACGGCTTCGCGGAGTTCAAGACGATAGTTCTCTTTTTGTCCCATTTCTTCTCCGATCTCTTGCTCCTGCAAACCCTTGTTCAGCCTCCTCCTCCTTCTTGGTGTTTTTCCCTCCCCTGCAACTCCCATTCATTCAAACGCAGTATTTTAAATGTGGATTTTACCTGTCACGGGATTGCGGTAGTTTCAAACACGACTCCGCTATTTTAGCGTTAAGCTAACTATAACACCGATTTCGCAATCAAAACTTCGTGCTTTTGGCGGAGTATTTAGAGCTCTAATCGATAATGCACGTGCAATCTTTATACTATTTTGTTTTTAATTTTTATTTAATTAAAATCCTCCCTTTCCGCAAAAAATAAAATAAAAATAGTTGTGAAACTCAATCACCACGATCAAAGAGCTCCAAAACCCTCCAAAGCAAAAGCTCAAAATGCAAGTAATTTAAACGTTCCACGTTTTGGTTTTTTTTCAAAAAAAAATTTATTTAATTTTGTCTAAAATTCGGTGAGAAAGTGTTGGATTTGCAGATTTGAGTGGCTAAGTTTGTATAATCCTAGTGTCTCAATGGTTTTTCAACGCGTTGAATTCATTTATGCATTCATAAATGAATTTAAACAACAAAAAATTGTGATTTGGTTCATATTTATGTCATCAGATTCCGACAAAAAACCCAAAATGTAGAACAGTTAGACAACGTCTTACATTATTAAGGAGTCATAATTGTCACTAAAGACTACACAATGTCAAATTCTAGAACTATTATGGCCATATTAGGTGGGGCATTGTCTTTTTTCTTTGGGGCGATGTCCAATTTTCAATAGTGGCTTTAGGAATGGTGATGATGAGTTCTCATTATTCGTTGTTCTTTTTTATGGGATTTGGAGATTTTTCTACCTTTAGACTTGGGATCAAACCAATTGGCTGTCACTATAACCCAAGAGTATATATTAGTGTTAAACATGGAAACTTATCATTCTAATGGGCAGGAGGAAGAGGAGGCACATTGTATTGCCTTGATAACCCAAGAGTATATATTAATGTTAGACATGGAAACTTATCATTTTAATGCGCAGGAGCAAGAGGAGGCCCATTGTATTACCTTGCTTGGCATTCATGAAATGCAACTAGCTCTATACCTAGAGCGTCGTTTAGATCTTTGAAATTGGGCTAAGATCTCAATTAATATATGAGATAAAAGTATTTTTAATTATAATTAAGCAATAGTGGCCCACACCATATAAAAATTGGGCATAATTTTGGAAGAGGCATGAATCCCGATGTTTGGTTGTTTATTATATTATAATACTCTGGTATGGTATGTGTTGTGCTTGTGCTCATTTTGAGGGTGGGTATGTTAGGTGTTTTGTATTGGGTTGTGGAGGTTTATGGGTAGGTATTTCAAGGGTTTTGTATTGCATTGTGGTTTTTTTCTATTAGTTTAGTGTGTTTGTGATTAATCAGAGTTTGTTTCATTGAGGCAAGCATAGAAGAGTTTTAACTCTATCAAATCCTCGTGAGGACAAAGGGTGGTCTTGTCATGCATGGGTAGATTTAAGCATAAGGTTGGAATGATCTCAATGTTGGTCATGGCTATAAATTCACTTTTCAATGAATTAACAACAAATATTACCAAAATTGGCACGAGAGACCAAATTTCTTGAGTCTAGAGTAGTAATGCAACATTAAGTCAATTAAGCACAATAGACCAAATTTCTTGAGTCTAGAGTAGTAATGCAACATTAAGTCAATTAAGCACAATTAGATACACTACAAATGGAAAATAATCATTTGATGGGAATAAGATTTCCTATTGCCTAGGTCAATTCCTTACCTTGTTAGTGGCCCTTTTCCCCCTAATTGATCTCTAAGATTTCCTCCCCATGTCGATGAAGTGCACTAACCATTAGTGACATGTACTTTAGGGCTCCTTGACACTAATTGCCTACTTGGAGAACCTCCCCACATATATGCTAGTGGAGTCTATCCTTAGGGTGTGATCCCTCTGTCATGTGTATCTAACTCTCTTCCACACCCAATTGGTTGTTGTTGAGGTGGGAGTTACATCCATGTTGTTTAGGGTGTTAACCCCCAATGCGTCAAGGATTCCACTATATGGTTGAGATTAGACTACCACTATAAGAAAATAAAATAAAGGCAACCTTGAATGAGACCAATTACATCTATTTACAAAGATGCCATTTTCACCAAAAAATCGTAAATTCGATGTTAATTGAGATGCATCTAAGCACGTTAATGGCAATTACCAAGATTACATCCCCATTACTGCTCATTGTAACACCTATAGTAATGTCCAATTCAACATCATTCGTTCATGGTACCACCCATTTTAACATCCAAATAAATTTCCATTCTGATGTCCATAAAAGACTTCAAATGAAACATTCATACCAACATCCACAACGATGCCCAAATAAATGTCTAAGATGTATGTGGAACAAAAATGCATTTGATTGGAACTCCAAAATTAAGGATGCAATAACATCCACAATGACATCCAATCGTAAAACAATGATTTTGATGCAATAACATCCCTTAGTAGCTGGCAATCTCACACCAAAAAATATTTCCTTCCTAGTTTTCCAATTTTAATGAATTCTAGTAGTAGGTTAGCCAATGCATAGTGTTTAATAAAAGCACAAAAAAAGGTCTTGAGCTTTGAATCTCTCTATAATTGAAAGGGACCACAAAGAGTAGACTCATGCATAAACCCAGAAGAAGTGGCAGCGGGTAGTTGGTGGAGAAGTGGGCCTAATTGATAGGGTCAACTTTAATTATTGAATTTCAAAGGAGGCGCAGGGCTTATAGAAGGAGCAATTGTATTAATGGGAGGACAATGCTCGGTAACTCAAGAGCAACTTGGAGACTTATGTTGGGAATGTGTTATATTTTTGCATGGTTGTCTCCACACATTGTTCATATGCATCGGGGGGGTTGCAAGGGAGCCCAACCAAAGCCCCCATGCTTGAGGGTTTGGGGGAAGAGCCCTTGAAATTTTTTATTTGGGTTGTTTTTTGTCCATTTTTTGCTTGTTTTGTGCTTTTTGGCCAACGATTTTTCATCCCATTGTAATTTAATCCCAGTTAAAGGATTAGGGTTGTAACCTAATTCAGATAAAGGGATTAGGTTTTTGGATGTTGGAAAATACCTAAATATTGTGTTATGTATAGTCAAGTTAATACAATGAAGAAGAGAGAGGTGTGGCTCTAAGTTTTGTTGGTTTTCCCAATTAAGGGTTTCAAGGTAAAACTTTTTGCATTGTGTGTATGCCATTGTTATTCTTTATATTTTGCTTAAGATTATGTATGCATTGTTTCACTTCAAAGATTTCAAACTTACAACTTAAGAATATATAGAAGGATGTTCAATTGCTCATAAGGTTTAAGTGAAGTTTTGCAATGGAGTCTTGTTAAAGCTTAGAGGGGTCTTGGTGATAGCTCAAAGGAGCTTGTGGGATAGAGGTGGTGGATTTGTAGACTTGAATGAATGTCATTACAATGTTGTGGAGCTACATTAATTAAAGGTAACAAAGTGCATATCCATAAAGGGATGTGATTAGATCCGCAATGATGTGTTTTGTGGTAAAGGTAAAAAGTCCATATGCCTAGTAATGTAAATTTGGCATCATTTTGTTTGTATAAGCATGGTGATAAAGAAACAAAACTACTAAGCATGTAATGTAACATCATATTGGGTTGAATGAAACACAAAGTTATTCAACTTGTCCATTGCATTTGATATAAGTATTTTTTAACTAAACCTTTTTTATAATGATACATGTGTTTGGGTGTAGTAGTTACTACTTGTTTCTATTAAAAGTAAGGTTTTAGTTCTGGAAATACACACACACACACATGTATGTGCGTGCGTGTGTGTGTGTGTGTGTTTGTATTATTTGTAGTTAGTAAACTTCTATGAATTGTGCCTGTGTAATGGATGTTGCATTCACAACATTGATTTCATTGCTTCGTTATAAATCCTGAAAGGGTAGCCTATAGCTACCTTGTTTCCAATTGGCATCGAAATGTATCAAGTAGTCTGAAAGCATTGTCTCTATGTGTTGTGTGTTGTGCAATTTGCATTTTTAGGTCTTCAAGTTGTTTGATTTATTTAGTACCTTGATGGTGCTTGCATAAATTGGCAACAAAGTAGGAATAACTTGTAGTGAGGATAGCTCCAACCAAGGAGATTGTTGGGTAGAATTGTCAAGGGAGAGAGGCAACTCTAACATTAGGACTAGGTAGATGTTGTTCAAATATGCAAAGTGAGTGACTAGAAAGAGAGAAGAGCGTGGTATGTAGGGGAATAAATGTGAATTGGAGTAGGAGAGGTAAAAGGAGCGGGGACATAAAGAGATGTTGAGAGCCATAACAACAAGGTTAGATGTTATGAAAGCTTATAAAGAAGGGAAATGACAACAACATTAGATCATGATAGTGATGATAGTGTAAATGAAGAAGAAGAAGAAGAAACGGTACTTGAAGGATCTCAAAACCTTGAATATATGATAATAAGAATTATTTCAAGTTTGAAAGGAGGACTTAAAATGAATACCTAGACATATTTAGGGAACCTAAATCTAGAGGAATTGATTGATTGGATAAGTGAGATGGAGAAATTCTTCAAGTTTAAAGGAATTGGAGAGCTCGTAAGAGCAAGATTTGCATGCATGAAGTTGAAGGGGCATGCTTGTTTGTGGTAGGGTGAGTTGCAATTAAATCAACAAATCCAAGGAAAAGGAGAGATCAAGAATTGACACAAAATGGTGACCAAGTTGAAATGTAAGTTTTTTCCCATTGATTTTGAATTGAATTTCTTACATAGGTTGAAAAATTAAAACAAATGTGGACATCGATCAAAGAAAATACAAAAGCATTTTATAGATTGACTATAATTAGGTCAAGGCAAAACAAGGAGAGTCATGAGCCAATTGTCAGGTATGTGAATGAGTTGAGGTATCTGATTAAAGATGAGATTTATATGATGAAGTTTTGATTAGTAGCCGAGGAATATCAACTTGCATTGAGGGCTAAATGTTTTTAACAAGGAGACATCAAACCTTGATAAGGAAGAGAAACCAAACAACTAAAAGGAAGCAATCAAATGAGGAGAATAATGAAAAAGGTCGGTGAAAGTTGGAAGAGGAAACCATGGTGAAAGAGGAAGAGGATTTGGAAGAGGCTAGGGTAAATTTAGCAAATTTAATGGCACTTGTTTCAAGTGTGGAGCACAAGGAATCGAGCATGTGAATGCCCAAAGACCTCAAGCACCGGAAGAAAGAAAGATGCAAAATCACATGTTGTAGAGGAAACCAAAATTGTAGTTGAAAACCATGTAGTTGAGCAACTTGAGAAGGAACCCAAGGAAAGGAAGACTGCCTTTTGATCCAAGTGCAAAATAGGGAGAACATGTTGTAATTTGATAATAGATAGAAGTAGCATAGAAAAAGTTTAGTTCTATAGAGATCGTTGAAAAGTTAGATATGAAATGTATGCCACATCCCAATGCTTATCATTTTTCTTGGTTGTAAAAGGGACATATAGTGATTGTTTCAAAACAACTTAATAAATATTATTATTTGAGATTACCATGATGACATTTTGCATGATGTGATACCAATGGATGCTTATCATATCTTATTGGGAAGACCATGGTAGTCTCATCATGATGCATTACATGGTGGAAAAAGGAACACTTACCAATTTGAGAAGCAAGGAAAAAAAAATAGGTTACTTCCCATGAAGGACAAGAAGAAGAAAGACAACAATGTGATGTTATGGTTTGATTAAGAGAACCAAATCTTCTAAATATTAGCATGTGGAACCAGTAAAGGAAAGATAAATGAAGGTGTTGAGTAAAGGAAGGACAAACTCAATGAACTTGCTAAAGAAGATAAGAAATCATAGGTATGGATTCATATACAATCATACATGAATCAAGTAAAGAAGGTGAGCTACAACCTTGTATCTTGAAAGAAGTCATGGAGTTAGAAGTATCAACAATCAGAGAAAATGTTTACATGAAGAAATCTTCGAGGGAGGATCAACTTCCACATGAAGTATACAATAAAAACAAGAAAGGAAGATAGAGACATGCAAACATTTGGAAACATATGTCGACAATATGGAAAAGTACTAGCAAAGAGTTTGTAAGAAATGCCATGGGTTGTAGTACTAGCAAAGTTTGGAATATTTGGAAGGCCATAATTGGTGCTCTCTTTACCAATCCTCTAAGTAGGATGCTCACGTTCAATTCATTAGGAGAGCCTAATGTGAGAGCATCCCTGGGTAGTTGGCATCCTGAATCACCCAAAAAATATTTCTTTCTAGTTTTCCATTTTTGATGATTTCCAATAGTAGTTAATAAGTTCATAGTGTTTAATAAAGGCATCAAATATCCTCAAGCCTCATATTTCTTTATAACTAAAAGGGACCACAATGAGTAGACTCAATCATAAATTTAAGATGCCATTGATGACACTCCACGCGGCAGTTAGCAATTCATAGAGAAGTGAACCAAGTTGACATGGTCATCTTTGATTACTGAATTTCAAGAAGGCTTAGGACCTATAAAAGGAGATTATATTCATTCGAGGACAACTTGTGGTAGCTCAAGAGATTGAAGGCTCGTGGACATCTAAAAGGACATCCAATTCCTTAAAAGGTTTGATTGAAATTTGGAAGCAAAGTCTTGTTAAACCTCAAGTGGAATGTTTTTTTTTTTTAAATGGAACAAGGAACTATTTAATTAAAAGAGTTACATCTTTACCTATATAATGAGGCTTACAAAGTTTCATTCAATAAACTAGGAAGTGGCATTCTTGATAGAATTTATGCACATTTGTCTCTAGTCCAAACCTAGATGCTTAACTTGTACAAATGGCAAAATGACGAGGTATTTCGACTATACATTAACTTGAATGAGGGTCCATAGGAAGTTCCTTTCAGTGAAGTCCTTATAGATGAAAAGTGAGTTTTGGATCCCTAGGGATATGTCTCGCTTTGCCTCTTTTTCCCTTTGCTTGCGGTTGGCTTTCCTTCCCCATGTGAGTAGTGACAAGTTTCAAGAAGCTTTCCTTCTCAATTATCCTAATAAGGAGGAACTTCTAGCATTGACAACTTTTCCTTTCTCATTACACTTACGTTCCTCTCTTTCCTTTGTCATGATAGTTTTGGTCTCGACTTGGAAATTCTATTGCTTTACTACTATTTGTGGTTGGGTGTTTTGTTGTTATATTTCTACCCGTGAGACCTAGAATTCCACTTCCACTTCATATATGACTTCTAACTCTTTATGGTTCTTCTCTGCATTACTTGGGATTCCTAAGGGTTGTATACCCCCTTGAATCAATAATCCCCCTTGTCTTTTTTGGATGCCTCTAGATACGTGATTAGAGCTAGAGAGATCAACGATAGAAGATTTTGGTTCTAAAGCTAATATGGTTATTTTCTCTTGTTGATCATCACACTAAACATATTATGTTCATTTTGATTGTTGACATCTTTCAAGGACTTTAGATGACCTTTCATAGGAGCCAAATATGTTATCATTGGGACCTAATTTGGGAAATGCTTTGCAAAATGCCCTTATTTATCGCACGAGTTGTGTCTAAAGGGAATATTTATAATCAAGATATTGCCAATGAGACCATCTATCCAATGAGAAGATAATAGCCTCTAATAATCCTTTCTCTGGAGCTACCACCACACCTATGTGAACACAAGAAGATCGAATCCCTTTGGGCCCAACAATATCAATGAACTTCCTTCCCTAAGTTGTCCTCAATCTCCTTCGAAGTGGATTTATCCTAGAAGGCCAAAGACAGATGTGGAAGATGAAGCCAAACAAGGGAAATTGTGATTCTTCTACTACGTTGAAGTCTAATTACCATCAATTAAGGTATTATATTGTTTCCCATGAAATAGGGGCCGAATTGGAAAATGAGATTTATAGCAGAAACATTCATTGCTTTTAGAAATTTCATAGCAAAAACATTATGGCAACCCAAGATTAGAAAACAAAACCAAAGGAAAATAATGAATGAGGGTTCTAAACTTGCATGCCTAAATTCTTGGATTATATTTTCATGAAAAGGAGAGACCACATGCCTTCACAAGAAGTACACCTATCTCTTTCGGGACAACAAAATCATGATTTATGAATAGTTTCATAAACATAGAAAATGGCTAGGGAACTTAGGATAAAGGGATGGGTAGAAATGTAATATTATTATTTATACTTAGCTTCCTAAGCCCCCACTTTTTCCCCTCTCATGGACTTATAGCCCCCTTTCTTTTTCCTTCATCATTGGCAACCTCAATGGTATTTATATTATAGTTCAATGTACATATTTACGAAGTCACATAAGTCTAGCTTATAACAATTTCATCATTACATACACATTCATAACCCAGGGGTCAAAACTTGGGTAATACATTCCCCCCTAGATTTGCACCATCCTCGGTGCACTATCAAAACTCTCTATGATGCAGGAGCATCGCCAACATCAAGCGAGCCAGCGCGGAAGACAATGGACAGTTGGACAAACGCCAACAAAAATTTTGAAATTTCTCTTGGAGTTGATGCGCGAACATAAATGTGGCAATTTAATGAAGCGCACTTGTGTAATGTAATGGGACCTTGAGCAACTCGCTCTCGTCCTTAGTAGATAGAAGGCATTTAAAGTAGTTAATGCAGGTAGATAGAATTTAATTCTATATTAGACAGTTTTAGAATGCAAAAGGGAAACGGGATATAGACACCCTCATTGTGCATTGTAACATTATTCTAAAAAAGGAAGAGCAAGAGTATGCAGAGAGCTTTGTAAGAACACCCATGTACAGATATTTGGATTAATAGAAGAGTTTGATTCAAATTCATGGTTTTGTGTTTGTTCTCTGTGTATTGATGTTGAACAGTATGCTCATGAATGTTCGCTTCCTGTTATACATTTGCTTTATATGTTGTGTATATGATTTCATGCTTTGAGGTTGAAGTCTGAAAGGGTGAAGGAATGAGGTTCAATTGTTCCTCTATCTGAACAAGATTTCCTGCAAGGAGTGCAGTCGAAGTTGTCCGCAAGGAGTGCGTTGACAGAGAGTTCAGATAGGGTAGCCTTTGTTCTCGTTCATTCAGAAGTGCAGTTGGGCACAGAAGCCGTGCAAGGAGTGTGTAGGCCAAGTGAAGTTCAGGGTTGCGAACCTGAGAAAGAGCTGAAGGACTGATGTTGCAGGTGTGCGCAGAGTCTGAAAGGATTCAGGCACTTGAAGTGTTTGAAGGTTGCCATAAGGAGTGCATGCAAGAGTCTTTTCTAAGGATCCAAGTTACAAGAAAGCTCAGGAAGAGTAGTGCTTTCAGCACACAGAGTCATAGTTGCAAGGGGTGTAGAGGCTTGAGAACTATTTAGAAGAGTTCAAAGTCTATAAAGCTTAGGAGGAAAAGCGTCGTGGAAGAATGCAGACGAGGCTTAAAGCTGAGGAGCTCGCAGAGAAGGAAGACAAAGGTCGAGGCCTTTGAAAACTTGGAATTCTTCCAAGTGCAGGAAGAAAGTATGGGAAGCTTGGGAGGAGTAGCATCGACCGTTGGATCAACCGATAAATTCTGGACTGTTGAATATTTCACATCCCGGAGGAACGCGAAGTTTAAGTCTTCGTGAACAGAGAAGCGAAAGTCCCAAAAGGCATCGGGATATCGACACTCGGGATATCAGGGATATCGAGGACGTGAGGAGAGTCACTCGACACCCGAAACCCCGAATTAGGTTTTGATCTGAGTCGTTCGTTTGAGAGCGGACGCGTGTCATGAGATTTCCCATCTTGGGGACTCGGACATCGGAGAACAGAAGGGGAAGTCCTTCAACTTCACGAGTGGCGAAGTGGAGAGAGGGCCAGGAGTCGTCCATCTGAGGAGGACATGTGGCAGAGATCGAAAGATCTTGCGAACTCGGAAGTTCACAGGGTGAGAGCCCTAGCATTGGGTACTCCAAGTCGCGAAGACGCGAGGAGCGAGGAAGAAGGATAGCCATTGGATCTGGGTCGTAGGAGGACCGTTGGATCGGAAACCCCATCGCCTATCGCGCACTCGGGGGTTCATAGGTTGAGAGGGGTCACTTTCGACATCAGAATTCGCGAAGTGCCGAGAGCCGAGGTTCGTGTGGACACGTGACAGAGCCATAAGGTGAGACTTGCGTGGTTGACGGGTGGACATGCGTTACCTGAAGAAAGGAGTCAACACTCCGTTGAATTCTCGCATCTCGGGGATTCGCGGGATAAGAGTGTGAAGGCTTGACACTTCAACCTGCGAGGTTGCGAATAGCGAAAAGCGTCAAGGGAGGAGTCAACCCGGCGTTGACCTATCGCATCTCGGGAGATCGTAACAGGAGGGCACGAGAGTTCAACTCATGAACTCACGAAGGTGCGAGTTGCGAGAGGCGCTGATATTTAAGCCCTAGCCTATGGTTACATGTGGGGAGGGCGCTGACAAGGAAAGGAGCCATAACTGTATCGCCGGTTCGGGTATCACAAGATTTGAAAGGAAGAGTCGGAAGTTCGACTCACGAACTAGCGAGATCGCGAGATTTAGTCTGATCTCCCGATTGTAAAGAGGAGACCCTGTGGAGAGGTTGTTGTGGGTGCAGATTTCCCGATAGGGAAATAGAAGAGCCTTAGTGTTCTTCGGGCCAATAGAGAAGAGAAGATCTTGTGAGCAGACGTGCTTGCGAGCGCACCTGCATCACTCTACAATGTCAAAACTTAATTATCAAAACTTTAAAACAAATGTGAGTATGCCTCCCACATAACATCCTCTAGCTCACATGTTGCCTCATCATGGTTGTAATGGGTCCATTGGATATTTACCTTCCCTATGGCTCTATTTTTAAGTAAAGTGACCTTCCTGTCTAAGATGTACTCTAGTTGTATATGGGATTCTTCTTTCAGTTCCACCTGGATCAAAGCCCAATCAATGACATGGTTGGGATCATGCACATACTTATTTACCAAATATACTTGAAATACATTGTGAGAACTTATGTTAACATGCAATGTAAGCATATATGCAACAAGTCTCATCCTATCTAGCATTTCAAAAGGTCCACAATATATCATCTTAGCACAACTTCCCAACTTTAAAGAACTTTACTTTGGTTTAACTTTCAAGAAAACATGCTCCCGAACTCTGAATTTCCTTGGTGTTATGCCTTTATTTATATATCTCTTTTTCCTATTGTACAATGCCTTCAAGTTCAACTTGATCTTGGCTACATGCTCTTCCATTTTCTTGAGCATCTTTGGTCCAAGTACTACTCTATCAGCTAGGTTATCCCAACTTACTAGGGTGTCACATTTTTTGCCATACAAAGCTTCAAATGAACACATTTTCAGAGAGGTACGATACCCATTATTGTATGTAAACTCCACTAAATACAAATATCCTCCCACTTAGATGGCATGTCCATCACATACATCCACAACATATCTTCAATTACTTGATTAACTCTCTTTGTTTTCCCATCAGTATGAAAATGGTATGTTGTACTTAAATTCAACTTTGTGCCAAAAGCCTTGAACAATCCCTTCCAAAAGTTCAAAGTGAACTTAGGATCTCTATTTAAACAATTGCCTGGTGTATTCCATGAAATATTGCAACTTCTTTCATGTATATTTTTTCTATATTTGTTACCTTATGGGTTGAATTAATTGGAATAAAGTAAGCAGCCTTTGTCAAATTATCCACCATTACCATGATGGAGTCATACCACCTTACTGTTTTGGGTAACTTAGAAATGAAATCAATAGTTACCACCTCCCATTTCAATTCTAGTAATGAGAATGGCTGTAGAAAACCTACTAGATGCACATGCTCAACTTTTACTCTTTGAAATTCCATACATTTGGCTATATACTTAGCAATATCTTTTTTCATTCTTAGCAAAAATATTGATTTGTTATTACTACAATTGTCTTTTGGTACTGTTATCCCCATTTTGTGGGATAACTAAGGAGATTATGTCTCGAGGCCCTCAGGTTGTAGATATGGAGTGTCGAGAGACCACATGACTAGCAATATCCTTTTGCACAGATGTGGACCCTTCTCACCACCACAAAGGTCATAGATTTTCAGATGGCATCCACCACACCAGCTGGCTTCTAAGAGGCAGTGGGCCTTGCTCCATGAGGTACAAGTCAGGTATTACGGTAAGTGTCATTTCAATATTTGAGGCATTTAAGTATGTTGTATCTTAGACTGCTTTATATTTCATGATATATCCTTTTTCCTTGTTTCACCTTAGTGGTTGACATTGTGCCCTAGTAAGTGGTCTTCCTTGGGAATGGGTTTGCTACTAGGAACTCCCTTGAAGATCCATCGTACCGTTCCCGACCATACTTACCACTTTCCATCACTATTTCCCCCTGTTTCCTTATCTCTTGGGATTTTAGGGTGTACTAACCCAATAAGGGGTTGTCCCTCATTCTATGGGAAGAAGGGGATGAAGGCCCAAAGGGATTGATGTTGGGTAAAAGTTAAAATCCTACTTATAAACCTTCCATATGCTTCACCCAGGGATCACCCAAGAAAGCAATGAAACACTTATCTGTAAGAAAAGGGGGACCCATGAGAATAATGATTAAGAATGCTTAAAGGTTTAGTTGGAGGATAGGAGGTCTCATCACGAGCCGACCTATCATGATCATGGATATTTAGTGGTGTGACATTGCCATTATACAATCACCAAGCCAGGGTAATGGCTCTAAGTTGCATGGGTGAGATAAAGGGGGTCTCATCACGAGCCAACCTTCTAATTTCCACTAGGTGTTTATGAGTGACATTGTCGTTATTTGGACACCACGCCAGGATAGTGGCCTTCAACTTGTCCTTAAATTATGAAAAAAACAAAGAATGGAAAAAATGACGGGCTTGGAAAAATTGCATTGCAAACAAGGGTGCCACACACCCTCTATAAAGGCACCCATGAATGAGACACTACAACCCCTTGTATGCCATGAACCCCATTCCCATTGAGTCTTGACCATTAACCACTTCATCCACTTTACATGGCTTAGAGAGTGATCTCTTGGAAACACCCCTTGATCTAGGGCAAGACCTACCCAATAGTACACCTCGTCAACCCTCCCATATCCAAGCTTGGAATGTCGCATAATGTCTTTGAGCACTTAATTGTTTGACATGGTAATCTTTGATGCACATGCTTATGTGGATCATTTATTGACTTGATTTACTTATCATGATATTTTGACTTGAGATCCTTGGAGGGCATACCTATTTTTCTTTGTAGAACCTAGTTGGTGGACAATTTTGGAGGAACAAGCCTAGCTTGGGCTTCCATGGGGCTTGAAGTCCACAGGTGGATGCCAAGGGCCTACATGATGGATGAGAGAGATGAAACTTTGGAAGCCTAGAAGACATTGTGGATGACATAACCTAGCCATCACATGCCAAACATTTTTCCTAGGAGAGGTAAAACATCACCTTTAGAGGCATGACGTCACTTAGGGGGCTAGGGTTTGGTGGTGATATTACCACTCATTGACACATGGATGTTTTGAGGAGAACAAGGCTTTGACCATGAAGGAAGGGACTTGTATGCTTGACATGTGGCTTTGGGAAGCCTAACTACACTCCTCCTACACCAACGACTTGCTCCTAGTCTCAAAACGTCCCCTAAAGGGGTGACGCCACTTTGAATTAGGGTTTCTTTTTGTGTAAAAGTAAATTTTAAGTGAATCATTTAATATTATTTGTGTAAAGGGGAAAGATTAGGGTTTTCGACCCCTAATCTTGTGGTTTACCCTAAAATTATGTGGACAAGCTATTTTGGAGACATTTTGTATACATAGAGATCATAAGATCTCATTTTAACATATAACTCTCCCATCTTGGAGAGGTACTTGGACTTAAATTTTCACTATATTTAGCTATCTCTCTCTTTTTCTCTTATGTATGGCTACTTCTTTGGTTATTGGTTGTTGGAAGTGATGCGCTAGCCTTGGAAGGACCTTCTTTTCTATTGTGGTGAGCTTTTTCCCCTTGAATTGGTAAGGCTTTTTACATTGTGCTATCATTTGTTATTCAAGTCAAGGTTATTTGCTAGAGCTAGGTGGGAAGTATAAGGGCATACACCCCCACGTTAGTCTCCATCATTTTATGCTTGCATTTATTGGTTGAGTAAGCGTTTGCTAAGAGAAGTATAAGTGCATAGACCCTCTTAGCCTAAACCCTAGCTAGGGATACTTGCCTTGGGGAGTAAAAGGATTTACACCCCTAAGGAGGTAGTACCTCTAGCTCATTTTTTTCTTGACTCCATTAATCCAATCATTAAAGGCACCGATCATCACTTGTTGCATTGGAGATATAAAAATTCTTCTTTGGGAAACATGAATTTTTGTGATTTTGAAGTTGTTCCTAGTGGAATCAAATCTATGCTATAAATGCTTGCTTGAGCCACTAGGGAATTTCATTTCTCCAATTGGTTCTATATGTTGTTAGAAATTTAACCTACGTCCATTAGGGCTGCAGAAAACCCTAACCAAACTCTTCAATAACTCATAATTTAACCGTTGAAAATTGCCTAAAATTTGCCCACATAATCTACCAAGTACAACGCATCTTTTGGAAAGTTTTGAGCAAGTTTTAGTGGTTAAATATATTGATGTAATAAAAATAATTTTACATCCATAAGGCTGATAAATATCACGGTAGTTATCTTTTTATGACAACCTTTCTTTTTGTGCTAAAGTCTCGTTCTATCATTGTTGAGCTAAACTAGTTTTTACTAGCTTGTATTGTGCTTATTCAATTGGAATTTTAGCACCTTTTTGCAGCCCTTATTATATTTTATGTGCTGATATATATCATTGATTATTGATGCAATTAGGGACAAAAAAATTAACTTGATTTTCCACCTAACATTACTATATGAAAGTGTGGTTTTTCTTGTGTCTCGGGCAGGTACAAACACCCATTGCAGGCATTGAAAGACTTGGAAACCTTAAACCACCTGGAGATGAGTCATCAAATCCATCTTTCCTTTTCCACCACTAACTTTTTGGGGGGTACTTCTCTTATTTCTCTTCCATCCATCTCAATTCCCCCAGGGTCACTGGGATCGCCTCCCTAGAGTGACCTAGTCACCCTCGAAGTGCGAGACCTATATCGAGGTGACATTGGGTATAGTGTCCCTTATTTGTTTCCATTTTGGTGCTTGGGTCGGGCTTTTCCCAACCTACAACTTGTGCTATAACAGGTATGTAGGATGTCCAACATAAGGGACATTATGCATCTAATGGAATATCAGTTTCCACAATTCACAAGAATGGAACATAAACTCTATTTTTGTGTATAAGAATTCCACCATCTTTTATCTTATAATATCCATATTTTTGTTGTAATTCTTCTATTACTTGAAGATAGTGTTCATATAATACAAGAGCTTTAAACATTATATTTTTTAAATTTGATTTACACTTGCTAATTGTTGTAACATGCATTACATGCATCCTTCTGCTGAGTGCATCAATACTTTTGTTCTCTTTCCATTTAATGTGCTCAATGTCAAAATCAAATTCACAAAGAAATTCCATCCAAATTGTTTTCCTAACATTTAGATTTTGTTGTTCAAATAAATATTTCAGACCATTGTGGTTTGTTCTTAACTCAAATTTTCTTCCCATTAAATAATGTCTTCACATCTTTCATGCTACAATATGGCAGCAAGCTCTAAATCACATGTGACATAATTCTTCTCATTCTCCATAAGTTTTATAAACTCATAACATAGTACATGCCCATTCTATTGGAGATTCCACTAATTCCCTCTTTACAAACATCCAATCTTAACACAAAATCTTCATTTGGATCAACACTTTTGAGAATTAGTGCACTAGTGAGCAATTTCTTTAATGGTTGGAAACTTTTCTCGCACTTTGGTGTCCATTCAAACTTAATTCCTTTCTTCTATAAATATGTGATTAGATGTGCAATATTGGAAAATCCTTCCATAAACCTTATGTAATATCTAACAACTCCCATGAATGACATCACTTCTAAAATATTCTTGGGTGTAGGCCATCTTTTCAAAATGCATAGCCTCCTTAAGTTTTTCAAAACCTTTATTTGCTTCTCAATTCTAAGAAAATGCGTCATTTTTAATAACATCGTTAGATGTAATGCTACTTGACCACAATTCTTGACAAACTTGTGGTAATATCTCGTTAATCCTAAGAATCCTCTAATATTCTTCAAGGTTTTGGGAATCAACCATTCCATCATAGTTTTAATTTTGTTAGGGTACACTTTAATGCCTTCATAAGATACAATATCACCCAAATATTCCACTTCCTAAATCCCAAAGGCACACTTAGAAGGCTTTGCATATAGTTATTGGTCCTCCAATAGTTTTAAGACCATGTTTACATGTTGTACATGATCTTCTCAAGATTTGTTGTAGGTTAATATATCATCAAAAAAAACTAACACAAAGTTTATGAGGAAGGGTTTGAAAGTAGAATTCATAAATCTTTGAAATGTGGAAGGTGCATTAGTAAGGCCAAACAACATCACCAAAAAATCATAATGACCTTCATGTGTTCTAAAAGTTGTTAGGGCGATGTCTTCTTGCTTGATTTTAATTTGATGACATCCAAAGAGGAGATCCAACTTGGTAAAGAAAATTGCTCCCTGCAATTCATCTAATAATTCATCTAGAAAAATTATCTTTAATGGTCATCTTGTTGAGCTCTCTATAATATGGACA
>JZKD02S1645261.1:39886-82465 GCA_000966675.3 Picea glauca
ATATATATATATATATATATAATATGTTTGGAATATATTTATATATATGTTTTGTATATAAATTTGAATTGTTTTATATATTAATGAATTTGTTTTTATTTATTTATTTTTTTAATTTTTTTTTATATAAATTAAAAAAATTTTTGTTGTAATTTTAATGTTTTTTAATTTATTTTTGTTAATTGTTTTTTAAATTTGATATTAAAAATTTAATTTGAAGTATATATATGTGGTTTTTTCCACATTTTTAATGTTTGTTTTGACTATAATTTTTTTTTGGGGGGGTTTATTTTCTCTTGTTTTACACACACACACACACACACACACACACACACACATACATATATATATATATATTCAATTTTATGGATTTTTTTTCCTCTTTAGCTTTTAAAGTTTTTCTTTAATGGTTTTTTCAATATAAATTTGATTTTAATTTTTTTCTTTTTTTTTTTAAATTTAATTTTAGTTCTTTTTGTTTTCTTATTATTTTAGTTTTTAATTTATCCTAAAAAATTGAATTATATCTTTTTGGTAAATATTTGAAAATAGTTTTATTCAACTACAATTATTTTCTATGTATTGAAATAAAGATAAAACATTGTGTTAAAATGATATTTTCCACTATATTTAAAAAGTATGGAATCATAACTTAATTAGGGATACATAATTATATGAAAAATCTTAATTTAAAAAAAATAAATGGTGTACAACATTTTTAACAATGGATAAGCATGAAAATATGATTAAAAACACTATTGAATCAAAATAAAAAAATAAAAAATAAATAGAAAAGTATGAAAATAGATGAAAAAACATTGTTGAGAAAAAAATAATTTTTTTTGAACAATTTGAAAATAAATGAAAATACAAACATTTAAAAACAAAGAGTGGAAATCTTATGTATCAAAAAATTTAAAATATCAAAAAACCACCCAAAAAGGAAGGGGTGCTACTGATAGCACCATTTTTAAAAATGGAGTGAAAAACTTGACCCTCCCCCCCAAAACGAGAACTCTGTAGAGTTCTCGTTAAGTTTGTAACGATGTTCATATATGAGGGTGGGGGTGGCGACAAAGTGGGAGTGGGGGGAATATAGAGTAGAGCATAGGTGGGGGTGGGGGGAAATATAGATTATAACATAATATGTTCTACTCTTTATGTCACAACATCCTCATATAGAATAGAACATATGTGAGGGTGAGAGTGCGGGGAAATATGGAATAAAACATATTTTCCCTATTCCATATTTCTCTCCACCCTCATATATGTTATACTCTATATTCTTCTCTACTCTATATTATGAGGGTGGGGGTCGAGAAAAATATAGATTAGAAAATAATATTCTCTACTCTTTATCTCCCCCCATATGAGGGTGGGGGTGGCTGGAAATATAGAGTAGAACATAATATGTTCTACTCTTTATTTCCCCACACCCTCATATAGAGTAGAACATAGTATAGGGTGGAGGTGGGGGGAAATATAGACTAGAATATAATATAGGGTGGGTGTGAGGGGAAATATAGAGTAGAACATAATATGTTCTACTCTTTATTTCCTCCCACCCTCATATAGAGTAGAACATATATGAGGGTGGGGGTGGTAGGAAATATAAAGTAGAAAATATTTCACCCCGCACCCACTTTCATATATGTTATACTCTATATTTCCTTATACTCTATATTCCCACCGACCCCCACACTCATATAGAGTATCACATATATGAGAAGAATATATATGAAGGTGGTGGTGGGGAGGAATATGGAGTATAACATATATGAGGGTGGAGGTTGGGGGAAATATGGAGTAGAGCATATAAAAGGGTGGGGGTGTTTCTTGCACCACCCCTACCCTCATATATATGAGGGTAGGGTGGTATAAATACATAGTATAACATATGAGTGTGGGGTTGGGGGTCTGGGATGAAATTTGATGAGAAACTTTTCCATCATGATGCAATTTTCCCATCAAATACAATAAAAATTATGACAAACCATCAAAATTCTTCCTTAAAGAAATCAAAATGAGCATAGGAGTTCTAAAAACTCTCAAATTTGACGACCTGGTAGGATTTGAAATTACAACCCCTGTGGATAGAAATATAGAGTAGAACATATATATGATCGTCTTTTACAATTCCTTATTTGTCTACCAGAACTACTGGAAATGTTTCAAAAAAGGTAGGCATACGACGTACAAAAATCTCATTTCCCCCACCCTTCTATATATAGATAAAATGTATTTTACATTTTATCTATTATGTCCCCCACTCTCACTCTCCTATATTTTACATTTTATCTATTATTTCCCCCAACCCCACCCTCATATATAGGAGGGTGGGGGAGGGGAAAATAATATATAAAATATGTAAAATATATTTTTATCTATTATTTCCTCCACCTCCACCCCCACCTCACCTTCTATATTAATAGATAAAATGTAAAATAAATTTTATCTATTATTTACCCCATCCCGATCCTCCTACTAGGAAGGTACTAGGAGGGTGAGGGCCGGGGTGGGGGAAATAATAGATAAAATGCAAAATACATTTTATCTATTATTTCCCCCACCCCCACCCTCCTATATATAGGAGGGTGGGGGTTAGGAAAATAATAGATAAAATGTATTTTACATTTTATCTATTAGTCCTCCCACCCTCAAAATAAATTTTATCTATTATTTCCCCCACTCCCACCATTATATATATAGGAGGGTGGGGGTAAGGGAAATAATATATTTTATCTATTATTTCCCCCGGAGGGTGGGGTGGGGGAAATAATAGATTATATCTATTATTTCTTCCTATAGGAGGGTGTGGGTGGGGGAAATAATAGATTATAATCTATAGGAGGGTGTGGGTGGGGGAAATAATAGATTATAGATTATATATAGGAGGGCGGGGTGGGGAAAATAATAGATTATATCAATTGTTTCCACCAAAATACATTTTATCCATTATTTCCCTCACCCCCACCACCACCACCCTCCTATATATAGGAGGGTGAGGGGAAATAATAGATTTGGGTGGGGTGGGGGAAATACATTTTATCAATTATTTCCTGCACCTCCACCCTCCTATATATAAGAGTGTGGGGTGGGGGAAATAATATATTTTAAAAATATATATTATTTCCCCCAAAACACATTTTATCTATTATTTTCCTCACCCCCACCATCCTATATATAGGAGGGTGGAGGTGGGGGAAATAATATATCATATATATAGGAGGGTGGGGAAAATAATAGATGAAATGTATTTTGGGGGAAATAATAGATAAAATTTATTATTTCTTCCACACCCACCCTCCTAGGGTGGGGGAAATAATAGATTTTATCTATTATTTCCTCCATGTAACAAACCGCCCGTTCGTCACGACAACAACCTCACATAACAAGTGCAAATTTTTTTTTTTGTGTGTGTGCGTGTGTACAAGGGTAATATAGACATTATACTCTGAGTCGCAACACGACGACGAACGTGACACATGCAACGGTGACAACTACATAACGATCTAAGATGCACATCAAGAAACAGTAAGCAAGAATGACAATCAATCGACATCATAATTAAGACTGACTACCCGCCCGTCCTACCCTGCAATGGTTAGGACCTCCAAGACACATAAGAAATGCTCAAGCCCAAGTTCCGATCGATTTTAACCATTTAAGGTCTTAGGGATGGCGACTGTTCTGAGTAACAAGGAGGCATCCACATCCCGCCCGACACAAGCAGACCAAGTACACTAAGCTAAGGACAATCATCAAATAGAGTAAACAGTCCATCCATCAATCAAGGCTAATAGTCAAATATACGAACCCTTTAACAAGGTTAACGTTTACTTAAGGGCACATATAATTTACCATCCATCATTAATGCACCTCCAATTTAATCTTACTTATAATCAATTTATGATGTCTAAATAACCAATACTATATCCATAGTGAAAAATAAAAGATGAAGTTTTGGTGGTTTAGGCGAATAGGATGACTGCTCATTAACCACCGAAAACAGAGCTTTTGGTAGCTAATCCACTCAGGAGCCTTCTAGGTTAACCACCGAAATCTTCTCACTGTCAGAATGATTGAATTTTTGCACAGATCGAAGTTTTTTGAGTTGGAATGGTTTCAAACCTCTTCGAATGGACATTTGATGAATTGTCAAGTCAGATTTAATAGCTATTTTTGATGGATAATGAAAAGAAGAGGTGTTTCAAATGTTTTTGGTAACTTTGACAAAGGTAGAAAATCAGGATGCTTACTCACATCAACAGATTCAAATTTGTATCTCTTGGAAGAGTCATCACTCAGCCTTGGAAGGCTATCCTGCACTGCACCATTACTCTACAAGAGATGAAAACCATCAAATCTGGGATTGACCTCATTTTTGGGGATCATTCCATATCTTTTGCAAACTAAATTTTGTCTTTCTATCTTTAGCATATTCGATCCATGCTTCCAGGATCTCAAAATTGCATTGTAAAGCTATAAAGCTAAAGGTAGAATAGGAACTAAGGGTTCGATTTTGAGTTCTATATGCTATTGTTTTGTATGAAAGACACTTTCTTTAATATACCAACCTCCAAGCTTCTTTCATTTGTTACTGTCAGAACTCCTTTTATCTTTGTCTATGCTTATGAGTGGAATTAGTTCTTTTGTCTCTGTTTAATGATCCTATGGTAACTGTCATCTTACTTTTGATTGTTAAGCAAGAATCACAAGCATCTTTGCTAGTTTGTTGACCCATCATATATATGATTTTATGTATGTTCTGGTTAACTGATTAGTTTTCTTATCCCTTTGTTATACAAACCTATCTGACAATAGCTATTGAAGGCCTTGTGTTGAGTGAATATAGTTAAGACTGTCTCGAGAATACAATCCAGAGGTTAAGACATTCATCTTGATCCAAACCCACACCTTTTTATTGAGAAAATAGTTACCAAAAGATTAAGTTACCAGGCATCTCTGACTTACAACTAGGAGAGTTTCCTGGAGTGATAACAAATTGGCGCCATTGCCGGGGAGAGGAGATCGAAGCTCAGCTTCCTTGGGAGACGACATAGATCCAACTTTGATGATAGACAAAGCCAGGACATCATTTGGGTTGTAACTATCTATCTGGTGACTCCATTGAAACGAAGTGGCTCCAAAAAGAGCTCACACCAAGGCGAACCAAGAAGGCCCACTGACAACACCAGTTTCTGACCCTGAGAAGATCATCAGTAAGGGAAAAGCTTTATAAAGACAGGCTTCCAGATCTGCAAAGATATCAAATTCAGGTATTCAAACTGACACTTCTTCTTTTATATCTAAAAGGGCTCTAGTTGAATCCCCTACTGCTGAAACTCATAGTTCTCAGGAAATTGAAAGTTTATCTGAAATATTGAAGGTAGAGGAACCTTCACTTTCCTTTAATGTTACTAACTCTGTTCTTGAGCATGATATTTCATCCAATCTTAAAGAGATAATTACAGGGTCCTCTCAGCAAAAAGAAACCTCTTCTTCATCTTCTTTGAATTCCTCACCCACCAAACCTATAGAAGGTGTTTTCTACACTCATACTAATCTACCTGTTCTTGAAGATATTTTACATGATCTGTCCTCTAAGGGAGAAGAAAGTTTAACCTTGTTGCTTAGTCAGTTTTATAAGGCCTCTTATTTTTCACCCATTCCTGAAAATTCTGCTCAAAGTGAAGTGAGACAACCATTTTATTTTAACTTAGTCATCCCATCTCCACCTTCATCTTCTGCAAATTCTTCTTCTGCATCAACCCCCAAGACTGCCATGACTGCCCCTTTAACCAAGATGGAACATATTTTGACAAATAGGTATGCTCCACTTGTCTTGCCCAATCCTTTCTCTGCTATGCCAACTGGAGATTATCAGAAATATAAGCCAAAGTTTACCGGAGCAGGGGATTATACTGCTGAAGAACATATTGAAGCTTTTTATGCTTATGCTGAAAATATTAACATTTCAGAAGAAGATGTGTGGACCACAGTTTTTGTTCAGATTTTGGATGGCCAAGCTCGAAAATGGTTCAAAGAGCTACCGAAAAATTCAGTTAGAGGTATTGAACAATTAGATGAGGTATTCTTAAAGCACAGGGGAGAAAGAAGAGATATGCTATATTACATTTCTGAGTTTGGAAACTTAAGGAGAGAAGATGGAGAGTCAGTCTAAGAATTCATCAAAAGGTTTAATAGAATGCTTGGCAAGATCCTTGCAAAGATAAAGCCAAGTGATGCATCGGAAAAGATCACATTCTCTGCTGCCTTCGATCAGATTTTTGTCTAATCCTCAGAGAAAGAAGATCAACCACACTTGCTTTAATGCAAGATGCTGCCCTCGAGGTTGAATCAAACATTATGGCATCTTAGAAGCTCAAAGGAAAGGTCGAGAGAAAGAAGTTTGTTGTTGAGCCCTCTTCTTCATCTAATAGTAAAATGGAAAAGATGGCAAAGATGTTGGACAACTTGACATCTGAAATGTCAAAATTGAAGATCCAGAATCAACAACCAACAAGGACGAAAGAGCCAAATGCTTTTGTCCCGCGAAATCCGAATGCTTTCCCTTACAGAAGGAACAATCAACAAGTATAGATCCTTCAGAGAGACATGAATGCAACTGATGATGAGAGAAGAACAACAACCATCTCATGATGAAGTTGAAGAAGTAGATGAAATAAATTGTTTTGGTGACCAAAATGATTCCTCCTTTTTGACATAAGTAGATTATGAAGAAACCCTGATGGACCAACAAATTCATGAGGCAAGTATCGGAGAGTCTGTCTACCTGACGGATGATCAGAAAGGTTATAATTTAAGATCAAAAAATGCTGTCCCTAAACCATTGCTCCCTGCTCCTGTGAAGAATAAAGAAGTTGTTGCTCATGTGAAGAATAAAGAAGTTGTTGCTCCTGTGAAGAATAAAGAAGTTGTTGCTCATGTGAAGAATAAAGAAGTTGTTGCTCCTGTGAAGAATAAAGAAGTTGTTGCTCATGTGAAGAATAAAGAAGTTGTTTCTCCTGTGAAGAATAAAGAAGTTGCTGCCAAGCAACCTGCTGCTCCTATAAAACAGACCTCCTCTCTTGAAAAACTGCAGCAGAAGCAAACACAACCCCTAGCCAAGGAGCAAGTCGTTCTCAAATCTCCTTCCAATGAGGTAAAAGCTTATGATAAATCAACTTTCTCTTTTAATTTTGAATCATAAATTCAGAAAGTAAAGATACCTATGCCATTAACCGAACTCATGAAGAACGATATATTTAAGTTAGCCATCCTGAAGTCCCTTGAGAAAAAGACCTCTTCATCTATTGATTTTGTTAACCTACAAGATGACAAGCCAACAACAACTATAGGGCCTATGATAGAAGATCGAGATGATTCTTGTCCACCATTCTATATATCCCTAAATGTCCATGATAAGATCCTCCACAACTGCTTGCTTGATTCAGGAGCGTCACATAATCTTATGCCCAAAGCAGTGATGGATGAGCTTGGGCTTGAGTTCACCAAACCATATCATGATCTCTTCTCTTTTGACTCTAGGATAGTCAGATGCCTTGGCCTCATAAAAGACCTTGTTATAAACCTTGCCCAATTGCCAATGAGAAGAATGGTAATGGATGTGGTGGTTGCTAATATCCCACCAAAGTTCAGACTCCTCTTGTCTCATCCATGGAGAAAAATATTAGGAGGTACCTTGCAGATGGATATTTCGTATGCTATGATCCCGGTGTTTGGAGGAGAGCTAAAAAGACTTTACAGAGAGAATCAACTTGCCTACATCATCAACGATGTAAAAAATTCTTTAAATAATCCTATTTATGCCGTGGATACAGATTTTGGCTCATGCATTATTCAAATAGATGATTAACAATCAACTCCTATGCAGCTTGTGAAGCCCACTGAACAACAAATTGATGATAAGACTATTTCAGTTTGGACCATGTATTTTGAAGGGGCCAGTAGCAAAGATTCAGCAGGTGCAGGGGTAGTTTGATTTCTCCTTCAAAGGAGACTATACATTTGTCTTTTAAGCTCGATTTAAGAACTACTAACAACATAGCAGAGTATAAGGCCTTGCTGTTGGGATTAAATTCATCTAAGGAGATGGGGATAAAAGTTTTAAAGGTGTTCGGAGATGCAGATATCATCATACAACAAGTAAACAATACCTTCCAAGAAAAGCATGTCAGATTGAAAGCCTACAAGGATGAGGTATGGAAAGTAAGAGATTCTTTGTCCATTTTTGAGATTTCTTATATACCTAGGGATATGAATCATCTTGCTTATTCCCTTTCTATTTCAACCAGCATGTTTATTCCTCCCATGCCCCCCAGACTCAGTTATGAAATCCAAGTCAAATATAGACCTTCTTTGCCCGACAATATTAAATACTAGAAAGTTTTTGAGGATGATGATGAACTTAATAGATTTCTTCAAGTGGTAGATGAATTTTCTGATATGCACGTTGACCAGAAGAATCTAAATGTAGAGGAATCATAGAAGCCCAAGCTAAAACAAAAATTGGGTTAGCATGATATTGTTCAGCTACCTAACAATTATATACCTCTAGGTTTGGTTCACTCTCGAAAATCTTTTTGATCACAATGATGTCCCCTACAAGCCAGAAAAAAAGGAGAAAGATCCTGCTATTCATGAGCATAACATAGGGGGCGAAAGCCAACCTAAATTCATAAATCTGTCCTTTGAATTGACTGCTGATCAGAAGTCCGAATATTGCAGCGTTTTGAAGGAATTTTCTGATGTTTTTGCTTGGAAATATAGTGATCTGAAGACTTATGACCATGATATTATTCAACACAAGATCCCTCTTGAGAAAGACACCATCCCTTTCAAACAAAATCTCAGACCTATCAGTCCTCTTCTTTTGCCTGTGATTGAAAGAGAAATAAAAAAGCTTCTTGATGCTAAGATCATAATCCCTTTGAGATACTCCAAATGGATTGCAAATATAGTAATAGTGAGAAAGAAAAATGGTGAGGTCAGGTTATGTGTGGACTTTAGAAACCTAAACAGATGCTCTAAGAAAGACAACTATCCCCTACCTAAAATGGAACATTTGCTGCAAAGGATTTAAGGGGCTACTGTCATGTCTTTCCTAGATGGTTTTTTTGGCTATAACCATATTTCTGTCCATCCTGATGACCAAGAAAATAATGCATTTACTACTCCTTGGGGTAACTTTATGTACGCCAAAATGCCATTCGGATTAATGAATGTTGGGGCCACATTTCAAAGGGCCATGAACATAGCTTTCGTGGGTGAGAAAGACAAGTTTGTTCTCATATATCTTGATGACATCACAATTTATTCCAGCAGTCATGAGGAGCATCTAAAGCATTTAAAAAGAGTGTTCCTAAAATGCAGGCAGTTCAGAATCTCATTGAATCCCAAAAAGTCCCAGTTTGCTCTCAGGAAATGTAAGCTCTTAGGCCACATTGTCTCAGCAGAAGGTGTAAATATTGATCCAGCTCGAGTGGAATCAATTCAGAGGCTATCCTTGCCAAGGTCAAAAAAGGATTATCAATCGCTGCTCGGTAAGATTAATTTTATTAGAAGATTTGTGCCAAATTTTGCTGAGTTAGTAAAACACATAACATGTATGATGAAAAAGGGGTATGAGATAAAATGGACAGACAATGCAAGGAATTCATTTCAGGATATCAAACAGGCTATCATGGAATCTTGACTCTAATCAGTTCGGATTATAGTAAGATTTTCTACATTTTTTCCTTTGCTTCTTACGACACAGTGGCAATAGTCCCGCTACATAAAGATGATGACAATTTGGATCACCCAGTTGATTTCTTCAGAAAAAAACTTAGAGATGCTGAACTAAGGTATGATCCTATTGAAAAACAAGCCTATGCTCTCATAAAATCTTTAAAATATTTCAGAATTTATATCCTCCACTCAAAAGTCATTGCATATGTTCCTTCACCCTCCGTGAAAGATGTTTTGACTCAGCCTGATATTGATGGAAAGAGAGCTAAATGGATTGCAAAGTTGATTGAGTTCAACATTGAAGTAAATCCCACCAAATTGGTAAAAGGCCAGGGCCTTGCTAATCTTTTAATGGAGGAAAATCATGAGCTGCTGGACATAAATTTCATAGGAGAAAATTTAGTGAATTTGCAGATGGAGCTGGCAACAGATGGACAACCTAGCATTCAACAAGTGGTAGAGAACTTGTATTCTTGTGAATGGTACTTAGGTATTATACATTTTTTGCAAAAGATAGAAGTTCCTCCTGAACTCAGTATGACTCAAGCCCGAGCCCTTAAGCTCAGAGCCATCAAATTCTGCATTTACAACAATCTGTTATATTGGAAAGACCCTGTTGGGTTGCTTCTCAGATGTTTAGACAAAGAAGAGTCAGTGGAAGTTACACATCAGTTTCATTCAAGTGTTTGTGGTGTTCATCATTACTGGAAGACCACTGTTCATAAAATTCTAAGGGCTGGATACTATTAGCCTTTCCTTTTCTCAGATGTGTGTGCCTTCATCAAAGCTTGTGACAAATGTCAAATATTTACAGGAAAACAACAGCTAAAATATTTGCCCCTGAGACCTATAGTAGTGAATGGCCCTTTTTAGAAGTGAGGGTTTAGATTTTATAGGTGAGATAAATCCTTCATCTAGTGGTCAAAATAAGTGGATCTTTGTAGCCACAAATTATTTTACAAAATGGATAGAGGTAATTCCCACCTGGAATGCCACTCACCAGGTTGTCATGAAGTGTCTTTATGAAAATATCTTGAGCAGATTTAGCTGTCCCAAAAGGCTGGTAATAGATAATGCAACAACGTTAAAAGAAGAGGCATTGGTAGAGATGTGTGAATCAATGGGCATCTAGTTGGTACATTCGAGCCCCTACTACCCTCAAGGTAATGGCCTGACGAAATAATCTAATAAGAGCTTAATCAAAATCATCAGAAAATTGTTAGAGGAAAACAAAAAGAATTGGGATTCTAAACTGAAATTTGCTCTGTGGGCAGACAGAGTAACTATCAAAAAGTCCATAGGAATCTCTCCATTCAAATTGGTCTATAGGACTGATGCCATTTTTCCTGATCAGTTAATTCTACTAGTGGCTAGATTCTTTCAGGAAGAGAAAACCGAGTCAAATGATATGGTAAGAAGAATGCTTGATTTGGTGGAACTGCAGTAGGCCCACAAATAGTTAATGGACAGATCAAAGGCTCATCAATAGAATATCAAAGATACTTTTGACAGAAAGGAAAAGGTGGATAATTTTCAGGTTGGTGACTGGGTTCTAAAATGGGATGCTCTTAGACGGGATAAAGGCAAGCATAACAAGTTCGATTCTTTGTGGATCAGTCCTTTCATGATAACCCAAGTATAGAATAAAAACACATTCATTCTGCAGAATCTGGGAGGTGTAGAAATATTTGGTGGCCCGGTAAACGGGCGATTTTTGAAACTTTATTTTTTCTAAGGTTGTGAAGCTTGGACACTGTAATTTTAGTTTTAGTCTTTATTTTTACAGAATAACTCCATGCCCAATGGAAACACTAGCAGATAGTTTTTTTTTTTTTCAGGAAAGGAATTGGTTCTGTGGTTCTTGAAACCTCACAGGGAGGCGTTCATCCCCAATAGGAGCCAGTGTTATCTCCACAAATAAATTGGTGGAAATTTTTCTTTTGAGGTGATAGGTTGTGGTCCAAAATTTATTCCTAAATTTTTGTAGGTAGGTTAGAGAGTCTATTTTCTATAAATAATCTCAGAAAGAATTTTTGATTTGGTTTGGTCAAGCAAAAGTCAAAATATCAGGTTTCGGTGGTTTAGACGAGCCCGAAACACACTCATTAAAAATCGAAAGTCTTTGTTCCCAGTAGTTAAGAGGGCAAAGAAAAAGTGCGGTTAACTACCAGAAACCTTTCAACGAGAAAAATGAAAATCCCGTGCTTTCGCACGAGCCAGCTGTCAATTGGCGCAATGATGGAAACGTAACTGCCAAAAGCTCATGAAGGTGGTAAGGTATGCACATTCTAGTTATATCTATCCGAAAAATTGAGATCATGTTGTCCTTTCAACCGCATTTTTCTTTTCAAAATTACGACACGGCAATGATACATAAATTCATGCATGTTGTCACGTAGCCTCTCACCATTTCTAGTCACGAGTACACAATCCATCATGACCCCGTTAAATCTCTCATTTAATATTCATTCATTATCAAGTTGAACTCGAGAGTTATTGAGATAATCTTGAGTCCGTGATTTCATCAAACAAATGCATTTCCAAAGATCATAATCTCATTTCCCATGGTAATCATCGAGTGTAGTTAGAGTCCAACAAATTGCTCTCAATCCAATTAAGCTAGGTCAATTCATCAGGCAAGTTCAAAATCCATCTTGTTTAAGTTTAAATGAATATCCCACCGAAACTCAAAATTTTCGGTATGCTCTCAGTCAGTTTGTTGCCTAAACTCGGTTAGTGTTTGAGCTTTGTGATACGAACTTTGTGTCACCCTGTCCCATTTACTCTTCCACGAGTCATACTCTCTGTCATCCTAAATCATAGAGTCTTTGTCTCCCTAGCACTCAGTTTTCCTTAATCACAAATACAGTCAGCATTTACTAATGCCAAAAGCAGGGCCAGTTCTGAGGGCTGAAGTGGATGGAGTTTGGTACCTTCAGGCACACCCTGAGGTGGTCGAGTTCTTCAAGCAGACTAGAGTGTATACCTATTGTGAAAAACTAGCATATTTTCATCGACAGGTGTCCGAGACTTTTTCTAGCTCAAATGATGGAAGAATAGAAACAGTGGGAAAGGAACAGTTTGTGGTTGATGAGGCAGCCATAGTTGAGTTCACAGGTCTTCCCAGAATAGGTGATTGTTCGTTCAAATCAACGTTACCTTCAAACATCGAGTTTAGGTCCTAATTACAGCCTCTGCATAAATATATTACATGGAAAAAAGAAATACCAATGTCTTATCTGGAACCTAAATGGAAATCTCTCTTGAAGGCTATCTTTGTCTATATCACCTGTGAAGGTAGATACAAAAGAGTCATGTTCTACCACTTCAAGATTCTAAATCATTTCACAGGAAGATCTCCCATCAATTTACCATTTTACTTGCACAAATCCCTCACGAAAATGTCTAAGCAGGTCAAGGCCAAGCCCAGTAAGGTGGCAAGCAAATTGTCTCATCAACGACTCATTACTCATATTGTCAAAGAGTGATTGAAGAAAAGGCAAGTAGATTGGAACTATTTCCTCTTTTGTAATGAATTCCAGACTGATTGGCAACAATAGGAGAAGGGTAAAAAGGCTTCCACTAAGAAGACTATTACTCCGAAAAGAAGTCATAGAAAACAGAAGGGTATCTCACCACCAAGAGATCCGATAGAATCATCCTCTTTTAAACATAAAAGAATCAAAAGAAAGTTACAGTTTGAGGGTGAGCAGTCCAAGGACCCTGCTACAGGAAGTAACTCTTTAAACCTACCCTATAGTGATTCAGAGCCAGAACAAGAGTTACCGAGACACAGGGTAATGCACAAGCTGGACAAGTTGTAGATGATTGTTCCAACTTACCTTCACCAACTCCTCTAGAGGCACACAGTCCACTAGTGGCAAAATCCTCTTCAAGTAAGCCTAAAACATCTAGGGCACATAAAATCAATAAATTCCTGTAACAAGTCTATGAAATGGAAGTCTTGGAAAGAGTTATAAAAAAGGCTAATACAGAATTGACTGAAAGAAATGCAGAGCTTTTCAAAATAAACCAAACCCTCAAAGAGAAGCATGACAAGATCAAAGACATGAATAGGGTATTGATAAGGGAGAACATGAAGTTGTACAAACAACTTAGAATTCTGAGGTTGAAATTAAAAGAGTCTCAATCACCAGCACAAGAGCAAACCGGTTTGGAGACTCTAGCTAACTTAGCTACAACCATGGTATATACACTAGAGCCTTCCACACAACCAGTTGAAGTTCGCTGATATGCACGAACAAGGGTTGCATCGTCCAAAAAACCTTGATTATTCTACAAGGAATCAAGGTAATCATTTTTGCAAAATTTCAAGTTTTCTCAAAGCTGAAGTTTTAGTGGTTTAGGCAAACAGGATGACTGTTCATTAACCACCAAAAATAGAGCTTTCGGTAGTTAATCCACTCAGGAGCCTTCTAGGTTAACCACCAAAATCCTGTCACTGCCATAAGGATTGAATTTTTGTACAGATCGAAGTTTTTTTAGTTGGAATGGTTTGAAACCTATTCGAATGGACATTTGATGAATTGTCAAGTTAGATCCAATAGCTATTTTTGATGGATAATGAAAAGAAGAGGTGTTTCAAACGTTTTTGGTACCTTTGACAAAGGCAGAAAATTAGGATGCGTACTCACATCAACAGATTCAAATTTGTATCTCTTGGAAGAGTCATCACTCAGCCTTGGAAGGCTATCCTGCATTGCACCATTAGTCTACAAGAGATGAAGACCATCAAATCTGGGATTAACCTCATTTTTGGGGATCATTCAATATCTTTTGCAAACTAAATTTTGACTTTCTATATTTAGCATATTTGATCCATGCTTTCAGGATCTAAAAAATGCATTGTAAAGCTATAAATCTAAAGGTAGAATAGGAACTAAGGGTTTGATTTTGAGTTCTATATGCTACTGTTTTGTATGAAAGACACTTTCTTTAATATACCAACCTGCAAGCTTCTTTCCTTTGTTACTGTCATACCTCCCTTTATCTTTGTCTATGCTTATGAGTGGAATTAGTTCTTTTGTCTCTGTTTAATGATTCTATGGTAACTGTCATCTTACTTTTGATTGTTAAGCAAGAATCACAAGCATCTTTGCTAGTTTGTTGACCCATCATATATATGCTTGTATGTATGTTCTGGTTAACTGATTAGTTTTATTATCCCTTTGTTATACAAACCTATCTGACAATAGCTCTTGAAGGCCTTGTGTTGAGTGAATATAGTTAAGACTGTCTCGAGAATACAATCCAGAGGTTAAGACATTCATCTTGATCCAAACCCACACCTTTTTATTGATAAAACAGTTACCAAAAGATTAAGTTACCAGGCATCTCTGACTTACAGCCTAGGAGAGTTTCCTAGAGTGATAACAAATTGGCGCCATTGATAGGGAGAGGAGATCGAAGCTTAGCATCCTTGGGAGACGACATAGATACAACTTTGATGATAGACAAAGCCTGGACATCATTTGGGTTGTAACTATCTATCTGGTGACTCCATTGAAACGAAGTGGCTCCAAAAAGAGCTCACACCAGGGAGAACCAAGAAGGCCCACTGACAACACCACTTTCTGACCCTGAGAATATCATCAGTAAGGGAAAATCTTTACAAAGATAGGCTTCCAGATCTGCAAATACATCAAATTCAGGTATTCAAACCGACACTTCTTCTTTCATATCTAAAAGGCCTCTAGTTGAATCCCCTACTGCTGAAACTCATAGTTCTCAGGAAATTGAAAGTTTATCTGAAATATTGAAGGTAGAGGAACCTTCACTTTCCTCTAATGTTACTAACTCTGTTCTTGAGCATGATATTTCATCCAATATTAAAGAGATAATTACAGGGTCCTCTAAGCAAAAAGAAACCTCTTCTTCATCTTCTTTGAATTCCTCACCCACCAAACCTACAGAAGGTTTTTTCTACACTCATACTAATCTACCTCTTCTTGAAGATATTTTACATGATCTTTCCTCTAAGGGAGAAGAAAGTTTAGCCTCATTGCTTGGTCAGTTTTATAAGGCTTCTTATTTTTCACCCATTCCTGAAAATTCTGCTCAAAGTGAAGTGAGACAACCATTTTATTTTAACTCATTCATCCCATCTCCATGTTCATCTTCTGCAAATTCTTCTTCTGTATCAACCCCCAAGACTTCCATGGCTTCCTGTTTAACCAAGATGGAACAGATTTTGGTGAATAGGTATGCTCCACTTATCTTGCCCAATCCTTTCTCTGCTATGCCAACTGGATATTATTAGAAATATATGCCAAAGTTTACTAGAGCGGGGGATTATATTGCTGAAGAACATATTGAATCTTTTTATGCTTATGCTGAAAATATTAACATTTCAGAAGAAGTTGTGTGGACCTGAGTTTTTGTTCAGAGTTTGGATGGACAAGCTCATAAATGGTTCAAAGAACTACTGGAAAATTTAGTCACAGGTATAGAACAATTAGGTGAGGTATTCTTAAAACAAGGGGGAGAAATAAGAGATCTGCTATATTACATTTATGAGTTTGGAAACTTAAGGAGAGAAGATGGAGAGTCAGTCTCAGACTTCATCAAAAGGTTTAATAGAATGTTTGGCAAGATACCTACAGAGATCAAGCCAAGTGATGCATCGACAAAGATCATATTCTCGTCTACCTTCGATCCAGATTTTTGTCTAATCCTCAGAGAAAGAATATCAGCCACACTTTCTTTAATGCAAGATGCTGCCCTCGAGGTTGAATCAAACATTATGGCATATCAAAAGATCAAAGGAAAGGTCGAGAGAAAGAAGTCTGTTGTTGATCCCTCTTCTTCTTCTAATAGTAAAATGGAAAAGATGGAAAAGATGTTGGACAACTTGATATTTGAAATGTCAAAATTGAAGATCCAAAATCAGCAACCAACAAGGACAAAAGAGCCAAATTCTTTTGTCCTGAGAAATCCGAATGCTTTCCCTTACAGAAGGAACAATCAACAAGTCCAAATCATTCAGATAGATAGGAATGCAGTTGATTATCATAGAATCAGACCCCCTTTTCAAAATGCAATGTTAGAAGAAGAATAACAACCATCTCATGATGAAGTTGAAGAAGGAGATGAAATAAATTGTTTTGGTGACAAAAATGATTCCTCCTTTTTGACACAAGTAGATTATGAATAAGCCCTGATGGACCAACAAATTCATGAGGCAAGTATCGATGAATCTGTCTACCTAACAGATGATCAGAAAGGTTATAATTTAAGATCCAAAAATGTTGTCCCTAAACCATTGCTCGCTGCTCCTGTTGAGAATAAAAAACTTGCTGCTCCTGTGAAGAATAAAGAAGTTGCTACCAAGAAGCCTGCTGCTCCTGTAAAAAAGACCTCCTCTCTTGCAAAACTACAGCAGAAGAAAACACAGCCCCTAGCCAAGGAGCAAGTCTTTCTCAAAGCTCCTTCCAACAAGGTAAAAGATTCTAATAAATCAGCTTTCTCTTTTAATTTCGAATCAGAAATTCAGAAAGTAAAGATACCTATGCCATTAACCGAACTCATGAAGAACAATATCTTTAAGTCATCCATTTTGAAGTCCCTTGAGCCAAAGACCTCTTTATCTTCTTATTTTGTTAACCTACAAGATGACAAGCCAACATTAACTATAGGGCCTATGATAGAATATCGAGATGATTCTTTTCCACCATTCTATATATCCCTAAATGTCCATGATAAGATCCTCCACAACTGATTTCTTGATTCAGGAGTGTCACATAATATTATGCCCAAAGAAGTGATGGATGAGCTTGGGCTTGAGGTCACCAAACCATATCATGATCTCTTCTCTTTTGACTCTAGGAAATTCAGATGCCTTGGCCTCATAAAATACCTTGTTATAAACCTTTCCCAATTGCCAATGAGAAGCATGGTAATGGATGTGGTGGTTGCTGATATCCCACCCAAGTTCAGAATCTTCTTGTCTCATCCATGGAGAAAAATATTAGGAGGTACCTTGTAGATGGATCTTTCATATGCTACGATCCCAGTGTTTGGAGGAGAGCTAAAAAGACTTTACAGAGCGAATCAACTTGCCTACATCATCAACGATGCAAAAAATTCTGTAAATCAATCTATTTATGTTGTGGATACAGATTTTGGCTCGTGCATTCTTCAAATAGATGATTCCCAATCAACTCCTATGTAGCTTGTGAAGCCCACTGAACAACAAACTGATGATAAGACTGTTTTAGTTTGGACCATGTATTTTGATGGGGCCAGTACCAAAGATTCAGCAGGTCCAGGGGTAGTTTTGATTTCTCCTTCAAAGGAGACTATACATTTGTCTTTTAAGCTTGATTTCAGAACTACTAACGACATAGTAGAGTATGAGGCCTTGATGTTGGAACTAAATTCAGCTAAGGATCTGGGGATAAAAGGTTTAAAGGTGTTCAGAGATGCAGATCTCATCATACAACAAGTAAACAGTACCTTCCAAGCAAAGCATGTCAGATTGAAAGCCTACAAGGATGAGGTATGGAAAGTAAGAGATTCTTTTTCCATTTTTGAGATTTCTTATATACCCAAGGATATGATTCATCTTGTTGATTCCCTTGCTGTTTCAGCCAGCATGTTTATTCCTCCCATGCCCCCCAGGCTCAGCTATGAAATCCAAGTCAAATATAGACCATCTTTGCCCGACAATATTAAATACTAGAAAGTTTTTTAGGATTATGATGAACTTAATAGATTTCTTTAAGTGGTAGATGAATTTTTTGATATGAACGTTGACCAGTAGAATCTAAATGTAGAGGAATCCCAGAAGCCCAAGCTAAAACAAAAATCGGGTCAGCATGATATTGTTCAGCTACCTAACAATTATATACCTCGAGGTTTTGTACCTCTCGAAAACATTTTTTATCACAATGATGTCCCCTACAAGCCAGACAAAAAGGAGAAAGATCCTGCTGTTCATGAGAACAACATAGGGGGCGCAAGCTAGCCTAAATTCATAAATCTGTCCTCTGAATTGACTGCTGATCTAATGTCCGAATATTGCAGCGTTTTGAAAGAATTTTCTGATGTTTTTTCTTGGAAATATAGTGATCTGAAGACTTATGACCCTGATATTATTCAACACAAGATCCCTCTTGAGAAAGACACCATCCCTTTGAAACAAAATCTCAGATCTATTAGTCCTCTTCTTTTGCCTGTGATTGAAAGAGAAATCAAAAAGCTTCTTGATGCTAAGATCATAATCCCTTTGAGATACTCCAAATGAATTGCAAATATAGTAATAGTGATAAAGAAAAATGGTGAGGTCAGGTTAGGTGTGGACTTTAGAAACCTAAAAATATGCTCTAAGAAAGACAACTACCCCCTACCTAAAATGGAACATTTGCTGCAAAGGATTTCAGGGTCTACTGTCATGTCTTTCCTAGATGGTTTTTCCAGATTTCTGTCCATCCTGATGACCAAGAAAAGACTACATTTACTACTCCTTGGGGTACCTTTATGTACGCCAAAATTCCATTCGGATTAATGAATGTTGGGGCCACGTTTCAAAGGGCCATGGACATAGCTTTCATGGGTGAGAAGGACAAGTTTGTGCTCATATATCTTGATGAAATCACAGTTTATTCCAGCAGTCATGAGGAGCATCTAAAGCATTTAAAAAGAGTGTTCTTGAAATGCAGGCAGTTCAGAATCTCATTGAATCCCAAAAAGTCCCAGTTTTCTCTTAGGAAAGGTAAGCTCTTAGGACACATTGTCTCAGAAGAAGGTGTAAAGATTGATCTAGCTCAGGTGGAAGAAATTCAAAGGTTGTCCTTTCCAAGGTCAAAAAAGGATATTCAATCACTGCTCGATAAGATTAATTTTGTTAGAAGATTTGTGCCAAATTTTGCCGAGTTAGTAAAACACATAACATGTATGCTAAAAAAGGGGTCTGAGATAAAATGGATAGACAATGCAAGGAATTCATTTCAGGATATCAAACAGGCTATCATGGAATTTCTGACTCTGATCAGTCCAGATTACAGTAAGATTTTCTACATTTTTTCCTTTGCTTCTTACGACACAGTGGAAACAGTCCTGCTACAGAAAGATGATGACAATTTGGATCACCCAGTTGCTTTCTTCAACAAAACACTCAAAGATGTTGAACTAAGGTATGATCCTATTGAAAAACAAGCCCATGTTCTCATAAAATCTTTAAAATCTTTCAGAATTTATATCCTCCACTCAAAAGTCATTGCATATGTTCCTTCACCCTCCGTGAAAGATGTTTTGAATCAGCCTGATATTGATGGAAAGAGAGATAAATGGATTGCAAAGTTGATTGAGTTCAACATTGAAGTAAAGCCCACCAAATTGGTAAAAGGCCAGGGCCTTACTAAGCTTTTAACGAAGGAAAATCATGAGTTGCTGGACATAAATTTCATAGGAGAAAATTCAGTGAATTTGGAGATGGAGCTGACAGCAGATGGACAACATAGAAATCAACAAGTGGCATAACACTTGTCTTCTTGTGAATGGTACTCAGGTATTATTCATTTTTTGCAAAAGCTAGAAGTTCCTCCTGAACTCAGTATGACTCAAGCCTGAGCCCTTAAGCTCAGAGCCATCAAATTCTACACTTACAACAATTTGTTATATTGGAAAGACCCTGTTGGTTTGCTTCTCAGATGTTTAGACAAAGAAGAGTCAGTGGAAGTTACAGATCAGTTTTATTCAAGTGTTTGTGGAGGTCATCATTATTGGAAAACCACTGTTCATAAAATTCTAAGGGCTGGATACTATTGGCCTTTCCTTTTCTCAGATGTGTGTGCCTTCGTCAAAGCTTATGACAAATGTCAAAGATTTACAAGAAAACAACAGCTAAAATATTATCCCCTGAGACCTATAGTAGTGAATGGCCCTTTTTAGCAGTGGGGTTTAGATTTTATAGGTGTGATAAATCCTTCATCTAGTGGTCAACATAAGTGGATCTCAGTAGCCACAGATTATTTTACAAAATGTATAGAGGCAATTCCCACCTGGAATGCCACTCACCAGGTTGTCAATAAGTTTCTTTATGAAAATATCTTGAGCAGATTCGGCTGTCCCAAAAGGTTGGTAACAGATAATGCAACAAGATTCAAAGTAGAGGCATTGGTAGAGATGTGTGAATCAATGGGCATCTAGTTGGTACATTCGACCCCCTACTACCCTCAAGGTAATGGCCTGGTCGAATCATCCAATAAGAGATTAATTAAAATCATCAGAAAACTGTTAGAGGAAAACAAAAAGAATTGGGATTCTAAATTGAAATTTGCTCTGTGGGAAAACATAGTAACTATCAAAAAGTCCATAGGAACCTCTCCATTCAAATTGGTCTATGGGACTGATGCCATTTTTCCTGTTCAGTTAGTTCTACCAGTGGCTAGATTCTTTCAGGAAGAGAAAATCGAGTCAAATGATATGGTAAGAAGAATGCTTGATTTGGTGGAACTACAGCATGCCCACGAAAAATTAGTGGACAGATCAGAGGCTCATCAAAAGAAGATGAAAGATACTTTTGACAGAAAGGCAAAGGTGGATAATTTTTAGGTTGGTGACTGGGTTCTAAAATGGGATGCTCTTAGACAAGATAATGACAAGCATAAAAAGTTCGATTCTTTGTGGACCAGTCCTTTCATGATAACCCAAGTACAGATTAACAACACATTCATTCTGCAGAGTCCGAGAGGTGTAGAAATGTTCGGTGGCCCAGTAAACGGGCGATTTTTGAAACTCTATTTTGTCTAAGGCTGTGAAGCTTGGACACTATAATTTTAGTTTTAGGCTTGATTTTTACAGAATAACTCCATGCCCAATGGAAACACTAGCATATAGTTTTTTGTTTTTCAGGAAAGGCATTGGTTCTGTGGTTCTTGAAACTTCACAGGGAAGTGTGCATCCCCAATAGGAGCCAGTGTTATCTCCTCAAATAAATTGGTGGAAATTTTTCTTTTGAGGTGCTAGGTTGTGGTCCAAAATTTATTCCTAAATTTTTGTAGGTAGGTTAGAGAGTCTATTTTCTGTAAATAAGCTCAGAAAGAATTTTTGATTTGGTTTGGTCAAGAAAAAGTCAAAATCTCAGGTTTCGGTGGTTTAGGTGAGCCTGAAACATGCTCATTAACCACCGAAAGCCTTTGTTCTCGGTAGTTAAGAGGGCAAAGCAAAAGTGTGGTTAACTACTGAAAACCTTTCAACGGGAAAAATGAAAATCCCGTGCTTTCACACGAGCCAGTTGTCAATTGGCACAATGATGGAAACGTAACTGCCGAAAGCTCATGAAGGTGGTAAGGTATGCATGTTCTGGTTATATCTATCCGAAAAATTGAGATCCTATTGTCCTTTCAACCACATTTGTCTTTTCAAAATTAAGACACGACGATGATACAAAAATTCATGCATGTTGTCACGTAGCCTCTCACCATTTCCAGTCACGAGTACACAATCCATCATAACCCCGTTAAATCTCTCATTTAATCTTCATTCATTATCAATTTGAATTCGGGAGTTATTGAGATAATCTTGAGTCTGTAATTTCATCAAACAAACGCATTTCCAGATATCATAATCTTGTTTCCTGTGGTAATCATCGAGCGTATTTAGAGTCCAACAAATCGCTCTCAAGACAATTAAGCGAGGTCGATTCATCAGGCAAGTTCAAAACCCATCTTGTTTCAGTTTAAATGAATATCCCACCGAAACACGAAATTTTCACCATGCTCCCAGTTAGTTTGTTGCCTAAACTCGGTTAGTGTTTGAGGTTTTTGATCTGAACTCTGTGTCACCCTGTCCCATTTACTCTTCCATGAGTCATACTCTCCATCATCCTAAATCATAGAGTCTTTGTTTCCCTCGCACTTAGTTTTCCTTAATTACAGGTACAATCAGGATTTACTAATGCCGCAAGAAGGGCCAGTTCCGAGGGCTGAAGTGGATGGAGTTTAGTACCTTGAGGCACACCCTGAGGTGGCCGAGTTCTTCAAGAAGACTGGAGTGTATACCTATTGTGAAAAACTAGCAGATTTTCATCAACAAGTGTCCGATACTTTTGCTAGCTCGTATGAAGGAAGAACAACAACAGTGGGAAAGGAACAGGTTGTGGTTGATGAGGCAGCCATAGCTGAGTTCACAAGTCTTCCCATAATAGGTGATTGTTGGTTCAAATCAACGGTACCTTCAAACATTGAGTTTAGGTCCTACCTATAGCCTCTGCATAAAGATCTTACATGGAAAAAAGAAATACCAATGTCTTATCTGGGACCTAAATGACAATCTCTCTTGAAGGCTATCTTTGTCTATATCACCTGTGAAGGTAGATACAACAGAGTCATTTTATACCACTTCAAGATTCTAAATCATTTCACAGAAATATCTCCCATCAATTTACCATTTTACTTGCACAAATCCCTCATGGAAATGTCTAAGCAGGTCAAGGCCAACCCCACTAAGGTGGCAAGCAGATTGTCTCATCAAGGACTCATTACTCTTATTGTCAAAGAGTCATTGAAGAAAAGGCAGGTAGATTGGAACTATTTCCTCTTCTTTAATGAATTCCAGATTGATTGGCAACAATAGGAGAAGGGTAAAAAGGCTGCCACTAAGAAGACTATTACTCCTAAAAGAAGTCATAGAAAACGGAAGGGTATCTCACCACCAAGAGATCTGATAGAATCATCCTCTATTAAAAAGAAAAGAATCAATAGAAAGTTATAGTTTGAGGGTGAGAAATCCAAGGACCCTGCTACAGGAAGTAACCCTTTAAACCTACCCTATAGTGATTCAGAGCCAGAACAAGAGTTAGCAGAGACACAGGGCAATATACAGGTTGGACAAGTTGCAGATGATTGTTCCAAGTTACATTCACCAACTCCTCCAGAGGCACATAGTCCACTAGTGGCAAAAGCATCTTCAAGTAAGCCTAAAGCATCCAGGGCATAGAAAATCAATAAACTCTTGCAACAAGTCTATTAAATGGAAGTCTTGGAAAGAGTTATTAAAAAGGCTAATACAGAATTGACTGAAAGAAATGCAGATCTTTTTAAAATAAACCAAACCCTCAAAGGGAAGCATGAAAAGATCAAAGACAGGAACAGGGTATTGAAAAGGGAGAACATGAAGCTGTACAGACAACTTAGAATTCTGAGATTGAAATTAAAAGAGTCTCAATAACCAGCACAAGAGCAAACCGGTTTGGAGACTCTAGCTAACTTAGCTACAACCGTGGTAGATACACTAGAGCCTTCCACATAGCCAGTTGAAGTTCGCAGATCTGCACAAACAAGGGCTGCATCATCAAAAAAACCTTGAACATTCAACAAGGAATCAATGTAATCATTTTTGCAAATTTTGAAGTTTTCTCAAAGCTGAAGTTTCAGTGGTTTAGGTGAACAGGATGACTGTTCATTAACCACTGAAAATAGAGATTTCGGTGGTTAATCCACTTAGGAGCCTTCTAGGTTAACCACCGAAAGCCCGCCACTGCTTGAATGATTGAATTTTTGCACAGATCAAAGTTTTTTGAGTTGGAATGGTTTGAAACCCCTTCAAATGGACATTTGATGAATTGTCAAGTCAGATCCAATAACTATTTTTGATGGATAATGAAAAGAAGAGGTGTTTCAAACGTTTTTGGTACCTTTGACAAAGGTAGAAAATCAGGATGCTTACTCACATCAACATATTCGAATTTGTATCTCTTGGAAGACTCATCACTCAGCCTTGAAAGACTGTCCTGCACTGCACCATTACCCTACAAGAGATGAAGACCATCAAATATGGGATTGACCTCATTTTTGGGGATCATTCCATATCTTTTGCAAACTAAATTTTGACTTTCTATCTTTAGCATATTTGATCCATGCTTTCAAGATCTCAAAACTGCATTGTAAAGCTATAAAGCTAAAGGTAGAATAGGAACTAAGGGTTCGATTTTGAGTTCTATATGATACTATTTTGTATGAAAGACACTTTCTTTAATATACCAACCCGCAAGCTTCTTTCATTTGTTACTGTCAAACCTCCTTTTATCTTTGTCTATGCTTATGAGTGGAATTAGTTCTTTTGTCTCTGTTTAATGATCCTATGGTAACTGTCATCTTACTTTTGATTGTTAAGCAAGAATCACAAGCATCTTTTCTAGTTTGTTGACCCATCATATATATGCTTTTATGTATGTTCTGGTTAACTGATTAGTTTTCTTATCCCTTTGTTATACAAACCTATCTGACAATAGCTCTTGAAGGCCTTGTGTTGAGTGAATATAGTTAAGACTGTCTCGAGAATACAATCCAGAGGTTAAGACATTCATCTTGATCCAAACCCACACCTTTTTATTGAGAAAACCGTTACCAAAAGATTAAGTTACCAGGCATCTCTGACTTACAGCCTAGGAGAGTTTCCCGGAGTGATAAAAAATTGGCACCGTTGCCGGGGATAGGAGATCGAAGCTCAGCTTCCTTGGGATACGACATAGATCCAACTTTGATGATAGACCAAGCCTGGACATCATTTGGGTTGTAACTATCTATCTGATGACTCCATTGAAACGAAGTGGCTCTAAAAAGAGCTCACACCAGGGCGAACCAAGAAGGCCCACTGGAAACACTAGTTTCTGACCCTGAGAAGATCATCAGTAAGGGAAAATATTTACAAAGACAGGCTTCTGGATCTGCAAAGACATCAAATTCAGGTATTCAAACCGACACTTCTTCTTTCATATCTAAAAGACCTCTAGTTGAATCCCCTACTGCTGAAACTCATAGTTTTCAAGAAACTGAAAGTTCATCTGAAATATGTAAGGTAGAGGAACCTTCACTTTCCTCTAATGTTAGTAACTCTATTCTTGAGCATGATATTTCATCCAATCTTAAAGAGATAATTACAGGGTCCTCTCAGCAAAAAGAAACCTCTTCCTCATCTTCTTTGAATTCCTCACCCACCAAACCTACAAAAGGTGTTTTCTACACTCATACTAATCTGCTTGTTCTTGAAGATATTTTACATGATCTGTCCTCTAAGGGAGAAGAAAGTTTAGCCTTGTTGCTTGGTCAGTTTTATAAGGCCTCTTATTTTTCACCCATTCCTGAAAATTCCGCTCAAAGTGAAGTGAGCCAACCATTTTATTTTAATTCAGTCATCCCATCTCCACCTTCATCTTCTGCAAATTCTTCTTCTGTAACAACCCCCAAGACTCCCATGGCTGCCCCTTTAACCAAGATGGAACCGATTTTGGTGAATAGGTATGCTCCACTTGTCTTGCCCAATCCTTTCTCTGCTATGCCAACTAGAGATTATCATAAATATATGCCAAAGTTTACCAGAGCAGGGGATTATACTACTGAAGAACATATTGAAGCTTTTTATGCTTATGCTAAAAATATTAACATTTCAGAAGAAGATGTGTGGACCAGAGTTTTTGTTCAGATTTTTGATGGCCAAGCTCGTAAATGGTTCAAAGAGCTACCTGCAAATTCAGTCAGAGGTATTGAACAATTAGATGAGGTATTCTTAAAACACTGGGGAGAAAGAAGAGATCTGCTATATTACATTTCTGAGTTTGGAAACTTAAGGAGAGAAGATGGAGAGTCAGTCTCAGAATTCATCAAAAGGTTTAATAGAATGTTTGGCAAGATCCCTGCAGAGATCAAGCCAAGTGATGCATCGACAAAGATCACATTCTCTTCTGCCCTCGATCAAGATTTTTGTCTAATCCTCAGAAAAAGAAGATCAACCACACTTGCTTTAATGCAAGATGCTTCCCTCGAGGTTGAATCAAACATTATGGAATCTCAGAAGCTCAAAGGAAAGGTCGAGAGAAAGAAATCTGTTGTTGAGCACTCTTCTTCTTCTAATAGTAAAATGGAAAATATGGAAAAGATGTTGGACAACTTGACATCTGAAATGTCAAAATTGAAGATACAGAATCAACAACCAGCAAGGACAAAAGAGCCAAATGATTTTGTCCCGAGAAATCCGAATGCTTTCCCTTACAGAAGAAACAATCAACAAGTCCATATCCTTCAGAGAGATAGGAATGCAGCTGATGATCAGAGAATCAAGCCCCCTTTTCAAAATGCAATGTTAGAAGAAGAACAACAACCATCTCATGATGAAGTTGAAGAAGCAGATGAAATAAATGTTTTTGGTGACGAAAATGATTCCTCCTTTTTGACACAAGTAGATTATGAAGAAACCCTGATGGACCAACAAATTCACGAGGCAAGTATCGAAGAATCTGTCTACCTGATGGATGATCAGAAAGGTTATAATTCAAGATCCAAAAATGCTATCCCTAAACCATTGCTCGTTGCTCCTGTGAAGAATAAAGAAGTTGCTGCTCCTGTGAAGAATAAAGAAGTTGCTGCCAAGCAGCCTGCTACTCCTATAAAACAGACCTCCTCTCCTACAAAACTGTAGCAGAAGCAAACACAGCCCCTAGCCAAGGAGCAATTCATTCTCAAAGCTCCTTCCAACGAGGTAAAAGCTTCTGATAAATCAACTTTCTCTTTTAATTTCGAATCAGAAATTCAGAAAGTAAAGATACCTATCCCATTAACCGAACTCATGAAGAATGATATCTTTAAGTTAGCCATCCTGAAGTCCCTTGAGCCAAAGACCTCTTCATCTGCTGATTTTGTTAACCTACAAGATGACAAGCCAACAGTAACTATAGGGCCTATGATAGAAGATCGAGATGATTCTTGTCCACAATTCTATATATCCCTAAATGTCCATGATAATATCCTCCACAACTGCTTGCTTGATTCAGGAGCATCACATAATCTTATGCCCAAAGAAGTGATGGATGAGCTTGGGCTTGAGGTCACCAAACCATATCATGATCTCTTCTCTTTTGACTCTAGGAAAGTCAGATGCCTTGGCCTCATAAAATACCTTGTTATAAACCTTTCCCAATTGCCAATGAGAAGCATGGTAATGGATGTGGTGGTTGCTGATATCCCACCCAAGTTCGGACTCCTCTTGTCTCGTCCATGGAGAAAAATATTAGGAGGTACCTTGCATATGGATCTTTCGTATGCTACGATCCCTGTGTTTGGAGGAGAGCTAAAAATACTTTACATAGAGAATCAACTTGCCTACATCATCAGCGATGCAAAAAATTCTGTAAATCAATCTATTTATGCTGTGGATACAGATTTTGGCTCGTGCATTCTTCAAATAGATGATTCCCAATCAACTCCTATGTAGCTTGTGAAGCCCACTGAACAACAATCTGATGATAAGACTGTTTCAGTTTGGACCATGTATTTTGATGGGGCCAGTACCAAAGATTCAGCGGGTGTAGGGGTAGTTTTGATTTCTCCTTCAAAGGAGACTATACATTTATCTTTTAAGCTCGATTTCATAACTACTAAAAACATAGCAGAGTATGAGGCCTTGCTGTTGTGATTAAATTTAGTTAAGGAGATGGGGATAAAAGGTTTAAAGGTGTTTGGAGATGCGAATCTCATCATACAAAAAGTAAACAGTACCTTCCAAGAAAAGCATGTCAGATTGAAAGCCTATAGGGATGAGGTATGGAAAGTAAGAGATTCTTTTTCCATTTTTGAGATTTCTTATATACCCAGAGATATGAATCATCTTGTTGATTCCCTTTCTTTTTCATCCAGCATGTTTATTCCTCCCATGCCCCCCCAGGCTCAGTTATGAAATCCAAGTCAAATATAGACCATCTTTTCCCGACAATATTAAATACAGGAAAGTTTTTGAGGATGATGATGAACTTAATAGATTTTTTCAAGTGGTAGATGAATTTTTTGATATGCACGTTGACCAGCAGAATCTAAATGTAGAGGAATCCCAAAAGCCCAAGCTAAAACAAAAATTGGGTCAGCATGATATTGTTCAGCTACCTAACAATTATATACCTCTATTCTTGGTACCTCTCGAAAATATTTTTGATCACAATGATGTCCCCTACAAGCCAGACAAAAAGGAGAAAGATCCTGTTGTTCATGAGCACAACATAGGGGGCGAAAGCCAACCTAAATTCATAAAACTGTCCTCTAAATTGTTTGCTGATCAGAAGTCCGAATATTGCAGCGTTTTGAAAGAATTTTATGATGTTTTTGCTTGGAAATATAGTGATCTGAAGACTTATGACCCTGATATTATTCAACACAAGATCCCTCTTGAGAAAGACACCATCCCTTTCAAACAAAAGCTCAAACATATCAGTCCTCTTCTTTTGCCTTTGATTGAAAGAGAAATCAAAAAGCTTCTTGATGCTAAGATCATGATCCCTTTGAGATACTCCAAATGGATTGCAAATCTAGTAATAGTGAGAAAGAAAAATGGTGAGGTCAGGTTATGTGTGGAATTTAGAAACCTAAATATATGCTCTAAGAAAGACAACTATCCCCTACCTAAAATGGAACATTTGTTGCAAAGGATTTCAGGGGCTACTATCATGTCTTTCCTAGATGGTTTTTCTGGCTATAACCCGATTTCTGTCCATCCTGATGACGAAGAAAAGACTGCATTTACTACTCCTTGGGGTACCTTTATGTACGCCAAAATGCCATTCAGATTAATGAATGTTGGGGCCACATTTCAAAGGGCCATGGACATAGCTTTCATGGGTGAGAAGGACAAGTTTTTCCTCATATATCTTGATGACATCACAGTTTAATCTAGAAGTCATGAGGAGCATCTAAAGCATTTAAAAAGAGTTTTCTTGAAATGCAGGCAGTTCAGAATCTCATTGAATCCCAAAAAGTCCTATTTTTCTCTCAGGAAAGGTAAGCTCTTAGGCCACATTGTCTCAGCAGAAGGTGTAAAGATTGATCCAGCTCAGGTGGAAGCAATTCATAAGCTGTCCTTTCCAAGGTCCAAAAAGGATATTCAATCGCTGCTTGGTAATATTAATTTTGTTAGAATATTTGTGCCAAATTTTGCTGAGTTAGTAAAACACATAACATGTATGCTGAAAAAGGGGTCTGAGATAAAATGGACAGACAATGCAAGGAATTCATTTCAGGATATCAAACAGGCTATCATGGAATCTCCGACTCTGATCAGTCTGGATTATAGTAAGTTTTTCTACATTTTTTCCTTTGCTTCTTACGACACAGTGGCAACAGTCCTACTACAGAAAGATGATGACAATTTGGATCACCCAGTTGCTTTCTTCAACAAAACACTTAGAGATGATGAACTAAGGTATGATCCTATTGAAAAACAAACCTATGCTCTCATAAAATCTTTAAAAGCTTTCAGAGTTTATATCCTCCACTCAAAAGTCATTGCATATGTTCCTTCACCCTCCGTGAAAGATGTTTTGACTCGGCCTGATATTGATGGAAAGAGAGATAAATGGATTGCAAAGTTGATTGAGTTCAACATTGAAGTAAATCCCACCAAATTGGTAAAAGGCAGGGGCCTTGCTAAGCTTTTAACAGAGGAAAATCATGAGCTGTTGGACATAAATTTCATAGGAGAAAATTCAGTGAATTTGCAGATGGAGCTGGCAGTAGATGGACATCATAGCAATCAACAAGTGGCAGATCACTTGTCTTCTTGTGTATGGTACTCAGGTATTATACATTTTTTGCAAAATCTAGAAGTTCCTCCTGAACTCAGTATGACTCAAGCTCGAGCCCTTAAGCTCAAAGCCATCAAATTCTACATTTACAACAATTTGTTATATTGGAATGACCCTGCTGGTTTTCTTCTTAGATGTTTAGACAAAGAAGAGTCAGTGGAAGTTACACATCAATTTCATTCAAGTGTTTGTGGAGGTCATCATTACTGGAAAACCACTGTTCATAAAATTCTAAGGGTTGGATACTATTGGCCTTTCCTTTTCTCAGATGTGTGTGCCTTCGTCAAATCTTGTGACAAATGTCAAATATTTACAGGAAAACAACAACTAAAATCTTTTCCCATGAGATCTATAGTAGTGAATGGCCCTTTTCAGTAGTGGGGTTTAGATTTTATAGGTGAGATAAATCCTTCGTCTAGTGGTCAACATAAGTGGATCTTAGTAGCCACAGATTATTTTACAAAATGGATAGAGGCAATTCCCACTCGGAATGCCACTCACCAGGTTGTCATGAAGTTTCTTTATGAAAATATCTTGAGCAGATTCGACTGTGCCAAAAGGTTGGTAACAGATAATGCAACAATGTTCAAAGCAGAGGCATTAGTAGAGATGTGTGAATCAATGGGCATCCAGTTGGTACATTCGACCCCCTACTACCCTCAAGGTAATGGCCTGGCCGAATCATCCAATAAGAGCTTTATCAAAATCATCAGAAAACTGTTAGAGGAAAACAAAAAGAATTGGGATTCTAAATTCAGAAAGTCCATAGGAACCTCTCCATTCAAAATGGTCTATGGGACTGATGCCATTTTTCCTGTTCAGTTAATTCTACCAGTGGCTAGATTCTTTCAGGAAGAGAAAACCGAGTCAAATGACATGGTAAGAAGAATTATTGATTTGGTGGAACTGCAGTAGGCCCACGAACAGTTAGTGGACAGATCAGAGGCTCATCAAAAGAAGATCAAAGATACTTTTGACAGAAAGGCAAAGGTGGATAATTTTTAGGTTGGTGACTGGGTTCTAAAAGGGGATGCTCTTAGACAGGATAAAGGCAAGCATAACAAGTTTGATTCTTTGTGGACCGGTCCTTTCATGATAACCCAAGTATAGAATAAAAACACATTCATTTGCAGAATCTGGGAGGTGTAGAAATGGTCGGTGGCCCGATAAACGAGCGATTTTTGAAACTCTATTTTGTCTAAGGCTATGAAGCTTGGACACTGTAATTTTAGTTTTAGTCTTTATTTTTACAGAATAACTCCATGCCCAATAGAAACACTAGCAGATAGTTTTTTGTTTTTCAGGAAAGGCATTGGTTCTGTGGTTCTTGAAACCTCACAGGGAGGTGTTCATCCCCAATAGGAGCCAATGTTATCTCCTCAAATAAATTGGTGGAAATTTTTCTTTTGAGGTGATAGGTTGTGGTCCAAAATTTATTCCTAAATTTTTGTAGGTAGGTTAGAGAGTCTATTTTCTGTAAATAAGCTCAGAAAGAATTTTTTATTTGGTTTGGTCAAGAAAAATTCAAAATCTCAAGTTTCGGTGGTTTAGGCGAGCCTGAAACACACTCATTAACCACCGAAAGCCTTTGTTCCCAGTAGTTAAGAGGGCAAAGAGAAAGTGTGGTTAACTACTGAAAACCTTTCAACGGGAAAAATGAAAAGCCTGTGCTTTCACACGAGCCAACTGTCAATTGGTGCAATGATGGAAATGTAACTGCCAAAATCTCATGAAGGTGGTAAGGTATGCACGTTCTGGTTATATCTATTTGAAAAATTGAGATCCTATTGTCCTTTCAACCACATTTGTCTTTTCAAAATTAAGACACGACGATGATACAAAAATTCATGCATGTTGTCATGTAGCCTCTCACCATTTCCAGTCACGAGTACACAATCCATCATGACCCCATTAAATCTCTCATTTAATCTTCATTCATTATCAATTTGAATTCGGGAGTTATTGAGATAATCTTGAGTCCGTGATTTCATCAAACAAACGCATTTCCAGAGATCATAATCCTGTTTCCTGTGGTAATCATCGGGCGTAGTTAGAGTCCAAAAAATCGCTCTTAAGCCAATTAAGATAGGTCGATTCATCAAGCAAGTTCAAAACCCATCTTGTTTCAGTTTAAATGAATATCCCACCGAAACTCAAAATTTTTGGCATGCTCTCAATCAGTTTGTTTCCTAAACTCGGTTAGTGTTTGAGATTTATGATCCGAACTCTGTGTCACCCTGTCACGTTTACTCTTCCATGAGTCATACTCTCTGTCATCCTAAATCATAGAGTCTTTGTCTCCCTGGCACGAAGTTTTCCTTAATCACAGGTACAATCAGCATTTAGTAATGCCGAAAGTAGGGTCAGTTCTGACGGCTGAAGTGGTTGGAGTTTGGTACCTTGAGGCGCACCCTGAGGTGGCCGAGTTCTTCAAGTAGACTGGAGTGTATACCTATTGTGAAAAACTAGCAAATTTTCATCAACATGTGTCTGAGACTTTTTCTAGCTTGTATGATGGAAGAACAACAACAGTGGGAAAGGAACAGGTTGTGGTTGATGAGGCAACCATAACTGAGTTCACAGGTCTTCCCATAACAGGTGATTGTTGGTTCAAATCAACGGTACCTTCAAACATTGAGTTTAGGTCCTACCTATAGCCTCTGCATAAAGATCTTACATGGAAAAAAGAAATACCAATGTCTTATCTGGAACCTGAATGGAAATCTCTCTTTAAGGACATCTTTGTCTATATCACCTGTGAAGGTAGATACAACAGAGTCATGTTCTACCACTTCAAGATTCTAAATCATTTCACAGGAATATCTCCCATCAATTTACCATTTTACTTTCACAAATCCCTCACGAAAATGTCTAAGCAGGTCAAGGCCAAGCCCACTAAGGTGGCAAGTAGATTGTCTCATCAAGGACTCATTACTCTTATTGTCAAAGAGTCATTGAAGAAAAGGCAGGTAGATTGGAACTATTTCCTCTTCTGGAATGAATTCCAGACTGATTGGCAACAACAGGAGAAGGGTAAAAAGGTTGCCACTAAGAATACTATTACTCCTAAAATCAGTCATAGAAAACAGAAGGGTATCTCACCACCAAGATATCCGATAGAATCATTAATCAAAATCTGGACCAGGGGGCAAATTTTAGCTCAAAAATCAACATTCTCGGAATTGCCTCAAAACGAACGTGAGAATATCCCTCATCGTCACGAACCCAACGCAACTTGTTTCATCTCAAACGGATGTTGGGAGCGAGAGATATTGCGATCTGTTCGAATCGTCAAATAGGGAAAAAAATGGATGCTGACTGTACAGTTCGTACAGTCCGTATAGGCTGACGTGGAAGAGTTAGTACATGCTGACGTGGATATCGTACGGTGACATGGCACCTGCTGATGTGGTGGTTTGTGATTAGCTGACAATTGGGTGAATGTTATTGCGACACGTGGCATCATTTGGGCGAATGGTAAGGTGCCACGTGGCCCAGTCATGGGCTGCCACGTGGCACCCCTTTATTGGGTAATGGTTTATTGGTTTGTTGTTTAAAATTTTGTGGAGCCGACCAGATTTGAACTGTGAACCTCCTCCCACTGTCCAAAGATTTAACAAAGGCCAACCAACCAACGCGCCTAAATTTGTTTCTTACTATATGGATGTATTTTAATTTATTTAAATTAAAGTTTTTACATATTGGCTCGGGGGTCGGGCTGGGGCTTAGCCCCAGCCCGCGGTCTTGTGTTATATCCCGCGGTCTTGTGTTATATCCCATGTAACCTTTGCATAGACAGGGTTTGGCATGCATGGTAGCCACGGTTGTATCACATTACATGTGACCATTGCATACGTGGAGTGGTAAATTAAACGGTTAATCTTGATTTGTATGTGTTTTTCATATGACTGTGTTATAATACAATGGCACGCGAATATGTAAACGACCCCGGTTCTATGCCTTTGAACATGACCATGCCCTCTGTTCAATGGCGAGTGGTTTAAATTTGGTTTCAACGGTTGTACAATGACCGCCATGTGTCATTTAGCCATTTGCCTTGTGATCGAGGCCCCCTCTTTGCAATAGCGCGAGGTCTTATGGTGACCACATGTGCCCACGAGTTTGACGGTTGGGGGTTTTAGTTCTACTAACCGTTCTATAGTTTAGCTCATTTGTCGGTTATGCTCAGTGTTGGGTTTAAACATGCGTTTTGGAGCGTTTTCTTGGTTCAAGCACACAAGGGTGCATTTTGGCGAACCAGTTTCAGCAAGGTTGAAGGAGGAAAATGGAGGAGGCCTATCTTCTTCAACTTTTGGCCGATTGAGGTGACGTAAAAGCCCAGCTAGGGGTTTTTTGACGTGATGAATTCATTAGCATAGTTTTCACAGCCATTTGAAGACTTCTTCTACAAGTTTTTCACCATTGAAGTTTCAACAAGCTCTAGGGAGCTTGAAGCCCTCATTGATCGAGGACATGGTTTGGTGAGCCTATGTTTGTTTTCTGTGATTGAATAATCATTTTTGGCTAATTGATATGCTCTGAACACATTGGGATAGGTTTCAGAGGCTTTTGAGGCCTTTTACAGGTGTTTTTACCTTGCCACATGTAGAATAGGTCATGCCCGGATGAGCCATGATTCGATTTCAGAGTTCTATTAGTCATTTTTGGGGTTTTTATGTGTTATGATCTCAATGGTACAGTCTGTTTTTCCATTGGAGTTGAGAAGCAGCTTGTAAAATAACTTTTGACTAATTAATCCCAGAGAGCCAAGTCCATTGATGGAGGCTCAAGGAGATGTAGCCCGGAGGGGGGTGAAATCCTTTATCATGTTGTGATTGTTGTGAGTTTGATGGTTTATTTGATGCAAGTTTTGTTGCTGTGTATTTGTTTTAAGTACATATTTAACCATCTAAAAGAACAATTCCTCACACATAAACATTTACAAGAAGATGCATGAACTTAACACATAAGTTTATCTTGCATATTTATACACATGAAGCAAGGTCCTATAAAGTTTATTTTAATGAAGTAGAGGGTGCTTTCATAGCATAACAAGTCAGCCTTCTATTTTTAGATCAGGTGGTATCAGAGCATAGTTTGTTTTGCTCATGTATTTTCCATTGATAGCTTGAGATTTAGTTGTTGGTATTGTGCAAGTTTTGTGTTGAAGTTTGATATCTTGCAAGGATGGAGGAAGCTTCAAGCATTGATAGTTGTCATACATTTTCATTATCTAAATTCTTTAACAAAGAAGAAATTATAATCATGAGAGATTTGATGAAAGAGATGTGTGAAGACAGAAATGTGCGCATTGTCCTTGAAGAGCAGTTGATGGCCATGAAGGAGGAGAAAGACCAACTTCTTGCAAAGTTGCATGAGATGGAGATTAAACTCCATGAGGCAAAGGAAACCCTTACTAAGTACATGCATGAACATAAGGTATGCAATGTTAGTTTATCTTCTAATTCCTTTCAAGATGAATGTTTTCATGGTTTTGAAAATCACACAAGAGGAATAGGGTCCAAGTTATTGTTTAAAATGGGCTATGAAGGTAGAGGTGTGGGTAAACATGCACAAGGCATTGTTGAGCCTATTGTTGTTGAAGAAAGACCCAAGTATTGTGGTCTTGGATATGAACGAAGAGATGGAGGAAATTCCAAAGTCGAGGAGACAAGGGAAAAAGTTCCAAGGATAAACTTTGTTTCAAGTTCACCTCCTCAAGAAGGCTTTAAAGGTAAAAGTTCAAGAACTTTTGTTGAAAGTTCAATCCCTTCAGCATGCAAGGCTTGTGTTCAATATGAATGCGAATGTGTGAAACAAAAGAGTTGTGACAGTGATGAGGACAAGAAAAATGTTGATGGTATTCAAAGGAGAGCTTGTAACTCTTCAGATTCACCTCCTCAAAGAGGCGATAAAGGTGAATGTTCAAGGTATAATTCTGCTTATCATTCAGTTGCTTTTGATTTTGTTAAGCAAGATAAATTTGTATGTAAAAATGGAAGAAAGAATCCATGTACATATTTTGGTTTATATAACCATCATGTTTCAAAGTGTTGGAAAAGATTGGCCACTTTCAGGAAACTTTACAAGCAAAGACAACGTGAAAAGAGGATGCAAAAGATTTGCACTCATTGTCAGAAGCGGGGTCATCTTATTGAGAAATGTTGGACATTGCATCCAACCACTCATCCACAGCATAAGAAGCAGTTGGATAAAGATATTGGAAGAGATGGAAGAGGAGATTCGATCATCGATGTGAGTCAATATGATTCACAAGAGGATGATGTTCAACAAAAAAAGTCACCGTTGAGTTGGCTTGGTAAGAAATGGTTGGATTTCTTAAGGAAGTAACGCTTGCAGTTTTCTGTTGTAAATGCACTTTTCAGAGTTATGTGTGCATTTATGGGAAGCATGATAAGTTGCAACAGTTTATCACAACTTGCATGATGCAAGTTGCATGTGAATGCAATTCATTTTGAAGGAATTTTGTTGTTGCATAAATTCGCCAGGAGGATGTAAAAGATGTATATGTTGTTCACTTGTTACAGCCATTTATATTTTTCATTTCAACTCTTATGTACCCACATGTTTTGGGTTATGTACTTATGTTTGTACTGGAAGGAGAGTTGAAGAGTCATGCATATGCATTTGTTTTTATGTATGTGTAAGCAGTAAACCTGGTGATGGTTCGTCATGAGTGATTCATGATTGTAACATGATTATGTATCATGTTTGTCGACTTGTCAGTTTGGGAAGGTCGATATGTTTCAAATGAGTTTCGACTTGTGTCGATGATTGTTTGACGACTATGTTGTGTCGATCATGTTTTTCGACTTGTGTTTAGTCGATGGAGTTTGTTGGCTTGTAAGTCAATTTTGAGTACATCAAGATACAAGAAAACGCTATGTGCTTTGATGAAGTACGAGATGTGATAGTTGTTTGTTTAAGAACACAAAAATTTGTTGGCATCATTTTTCAGTCTTGTATGATTTGTTTTCAAGATTGATGGTTTTCTTGGCTTGTGACAAGATGTTGCAGGAAGTTTTTGCAACCATTAGAGAGATGATTATGTTGACGTCAAAAGGTTCAAAAGAGGGACTTGATTCTCAGTGGGAAGGTTGGCAGTCTTCCAAGCACAGAGAGAACAGTGGGTCAGCAGCAGCCAGAGAGCAGTGGTTGAGGGACATAGCCAGTTGAAGTGCAAGGCATGTCAAAGTATTCAGGTGATTGTCGAAATTTTTTTTCAAGTAGAATCAGTGATATAACTTGAAAGAAGACAGATAATCATAAGATTTTGTGGGTCCAAAATCCTTTTAGTGGGAAGGTGTGATCCGAATCTGGACTAGGGGGAAAATTTTAGCTCAAAAATCAACATTCTCAGAATTTCCTCAAAACGAAGGCGAGCGTATCCCTTGTCGTTACAAACCCAACACAACTCATTTCGTCTCAAATAGATGTCGAGAGCGAGAGATATTGCGATGTGTTCGAATCGTCAAACAGGGAAAAAAATGGATGCTGACTGTACAGTCCGTACAGTCCATACAGGCTGACGTGGCAGAGTCCGTACATGCTGACGTGGCAATTGTACGGTGACATGGCACCTGCTGACATGGCGGTTTGTTATTAGTTGACAATTGGGAAAATTTTATTGCGACACGTGGCATCATTTGGGCGAATGGTAAGGTGCCACGTGGCCCAATCATGGGCTGCCACGTGGCACCCCTTTATTGGGTAATGGTTTATTGGTTTGTTGTTTAAAATTTTGTGGAGCCGACCAGATTCGAACCGTGAGCCTCCTCCCACTGTCCAAAGCTTTAACAAAGGCCAACCAACCAACACGCCTAAATTTGTTTCTTACTATATGGATTTATTTTAATTTATTTAAATTAAAGTTTTTACATATTGGCTCGGGGGTCGGGCTGGGGCTTAGCCCCAGCCCGCGGTCTTGTGTTATATCCCATGTAACCTTTGCATAGACGGGGTTTGGCATGCATGGTAGCCGCGGTTGTATCACATTACATGTGACCATTGCATATGTGGAGTGGTAAATTAAACGGTTAATCCCGATTTGTATGTGTTTTTCATATGACCGTGTTATAATACAATGGCGCGCGAATATGTAAACGACCCCGGTTCTATGCCTTTGAACATGACCATGCCCTCCGTTCAATGGCACGCAGTTTAAATTTGGTTTCAACGGTTGTACAATGATCGCCATGTGTCATTTAGCCATTTGCCTTGTGAACGAAGCCCCCTCTTTGCAATAGCGCGAGGTCTTATGGTGACCACATGTGCCCACGAGTTTGACAGTTGGGGGTTTTAGTTCTACTAACCGTTTGAAAGTTTAGCCCATTTTTCGGTTATGCTCGGTGCCAGGTTTAAAAACGCATTTTGGAGCGTGTTCTTGGTTCAAGCACACAAGGGTGCATTTTGGCGAACTAGTTTCAGCAAGGTTGAAGGAGGAAAATGGAGGAGGCCTATCTTCTTCATCTTTTGGCCAATCGAGGTGCCGTAAAAGCCCAGCTAGGGGTTTTTGGACGTGTTGAATCCATTGGCACAGTTTTCACAGCCATTTGAAGACTTCTTTTGCAAGTTTTTCACCATTGAAGTTTCAACAAGCTCTAGGGAGCTTGAAGCCCTCATTGATCGAGGACATGGTTTGGTGAGCCTATGTTTGTTTTCTGTGATTGAATAATCATTTTTGGATAATTGATATGCTTTGAACACATTGGGACAGGTTTCAGAGGCTTTTGAGGACTTTTATAGGTGTTTTTTCCAAAGAGAAGCTCAGGGAAGCTTATGGCCACATGTAGAAGAGGTCATGCTCGGATGAGCCATGATCTGTTTTCAGAGTTCTATTAGTCATTTTTTGGTTTTTTATGTGTTCTGATCTCAATGGTACAGTTTGTTTTTCCATTGGAGTTGATCAGTAGCTTTTAAAAGAACTTTTGACTAATTAATCCCAGAGAGCCAAGTCCATTGATGGAGGCTCAAGGAGATGTAGCCCAGAGGGGGGTGAACTCCTTTATCATGTTGTGATTGTTGTGAGTTTGATGGTTTATTTGCTGCAAGTTGTGTTGCTGTGTATTTGTTCTAAGTACATATTTAACCATCTAAAAGAACAATTCCTCACACATAAACATTTACAAGAAGATGCATGAACTTAACACATAAGTTTATCTTGCATATTTATACACATGAAGCAAGGTCCTGTAAAGTTTATTTTAATGAAGTAGAGGGTGCTTGCATAACATAACAAGTCAGCCTTCTATTTTCAGATCAATCATCCTCTATTAAATAGAAAAGAATCAAAATAAAGTTATAGTTTGAGGGTGAGCAGTCCAAGGACCCTGCTACAGGAAGTAACCCTTTAAACCTACCCTATAGTGATTCAGAGCCAGAACAAGAGTTAGCAGAGACACATGGTAATGTACAGGCTGGACAAGTTGCAGATGTTTGTTCCAACTTATGTTCACCAACTCCTCCAGAGGCACATAGTCCACTAGTGGAAAAATCCTCTTCAAGTAAGCCTAAAGCATCTAGGGCACGAAAAATCAATAAACTCCTGCAACAAGTCTATGAAATGGAAGTCTTGGAAAGAGTTATTAAAAAGGCTAATACAGAATTGACTGAAAGAAATACAAAGCTTTTCAAAATAAACCAAACCCTCAAAGAGAAGCATGACAAGATCAAAGATAGGAACAAGGTATTGATAAGGGAGAACATGAAGCTGTACAGACAACTTAGAATTCTGAGGTTGAAATTAAAAGAGTCTCAATCACCAACACAAGAGAAAATGAGTTTGCAGACTCTAGATAACTTATCTACAACCATGGTAGATACAACAAAAACCTTCCACACAGCCAGTTGAAGTTCGCAGATCTGCACGAACAAGGACTGCATCGTCCAAAAAACCTTGAATATTCAACAAGGAATCAAGGTAATCATTTTTACAAGTTTTGAAGTTTTCTCAAAACTGAAGTTTCGGTGGTTTAGGCGAACAGGATGACTATTCATTAACCACCGAAAATAGAGCTTTCGGTAGTTAATCCACTCAGGAGCCTTCTAGGTTAACCACCAGAAGCCTGTCATTTCCAGAACGATTGAATTTTTGAACAGATCGAAGTTTTTTGAGTTGGAATGGTTTGAAACCTCTTCGAATGGACATTTGATGAATTGTCAAGTCAAATCCAATAGCTATTTTTGATGGATAATGAAAAGAAGAGGTGTTTCAAATGTTTTTGGTACCTTTGACAAAGGCAGAAAATCAGGATGCTTACTCACATCAACAGATTTGAATTTGTATCTCTTGGAAGAGTCATCACTCAGCCTTGGATGGATATCCTGCATTGCACCATTACTCTACAAGAGATGAAGACCATCAAATCTGGGATTGACCTCATTTTTGGGGATCATTCCATATCTTTTGCAAACTAAATTTTGACTTTCTATCTTTAGCATATTTGATCCATGCTTTCAGGATCTCAAAACTGCATTGTAAAGCTATAAAGCTAAAGGTAGAATAGGAACTAAGGGTTCGATTTTGAGTTCTATATGCTACTATTTTGTATGAAAGCCACTTTCTTTAATATACCAACTTGCAAGATTCTTTCATTTGTTACTGTCAAACCTCCTTTTATCTTTGTCTATGCTTATGAGTGGAATTAGTTCTTTTGTCTCTGTTTAATGATCCTATGGTAACTTTCATCCTACTTTTGATTGTTAAGCAAGAATCACAAGCATCTTTGCTAGTTTGTTGACCCATCATATATATGGTTTTATGTATATTCTAGTTAACTGATTAGTTTTCTTATCCCTTTGTTATACAAACCTATCTGACAATAGCTCTTGAAGGCATTGTGTTGAGTGAATATAGTTAAGATTGTCTCGAGAATACAATCCAGTGGTTAAGACATTCATCTTGATCCAAACCCACACCTTTTTATTGAGAAAACAATTACCAAAAGATTAAGTTACCAGGCATCTCTGACTTACAACCTAGGAGAGTTTCCTGGAGTGATAACAGAAGGAAAGGCAGCGCCAATGACAATATTTCAAGGTTAAAAGCACACATCATGGCGTAAGACATCAACTACCAAGGACACAACAGAAGTAGTAGTTTAATGATATAGATGCAATAGATGAAGTATAGATTAATTTCTATCGATTACCGAATTACAACAGCTGAGTTAACGTTTTTACAACAACACAATTATAATCGCCGAAGTAAATAAATATTCATTCTACTCTACCAAATAAAAGAGCATACCATTGCCTTATCGCCCGCTTTGAATGACGTCCCGCGCTCCATGCACTCCCGCTTGTCGACCATCGAGACTACACCGGTACCTCCCAGCCAATACTAGGGGTACTCTGCTTCCCCCTTAGCCCCCCGATCCACAAAGGGGCCACACACTATCCAAATGGTACGTCTAGCTCCTAGCCTGCCTCACAAGGCTGAGCTACCACTCCTCTCCGAGCTGGGAAATCCCAACTCCCACAAGTAAATCAATCAAGTCACTATTCCTGCAGTGTAACGTTATGCTAACAACTGATTCCCCTTCTTCCTTCTCCTCCCCCTCTTTTATAGAGTTTTCGAACTTCCTTTCTTTCCCTAAATCTAATTTAATTTAAGTTTTAATAAAAATTCCTAAAAATTCTCCTTCGTACAAGTGTCATCCACCCCCCACGTTTCTCCATTAATTATTTTCTTTAATTAATTAATTGTCTTATTTCTCTCACCCACCTAGAGTTACTCCTAAAATCACTCCTAGGTGTCCCTAGATTCCCTTGCATGTTTTAAAGGCTTTCCCTAAAATGAAATTGCTAAATCAGTTTGAAAATTAGAAGGTTCTTAAATGCAGATTCTTTACTAAGTTGGTTTCCAACTTTTTACCATGAGATCCCCTCTTTCCCTCTTTAGGTTACCTCCTTTCCCTAATTTCCTAGTTTTTTTATATTTTCCACTTTCCCCTTTTTTGAGCTAAAAACGGAAGTTGTGCAATTTAACCTCTTTTTCCTTTTATTATTAATTTAGTACCTTTTTAAACTATCAAAAGTTAAAATAATTAATTTCCTCTTTACGTTTTACATCCACACATTTTATTTAATTTGTACTCTCTTCATGTTACCACCAAAATTTTTATGAAGACCAAATTATTACTTAAGTGCTTTTAAATTTTATTATTATTATTATTATTATATATATATATATATATATATATATATATATATATATATAT
>JZKD02S1645261.1:85364-106279 GCA_000966675.3 Picea glauca
TATATATATATATATATATATATATATATACACATTTTAACTAATATTTTCCTATATTACATTTTATCTAATATTTCCCCCATCCCCACCCTCATATATATAGGAAGGTGGGGTTGGAAGAAATATTAGATAAAATGTATTACATTTTATGTATTATTTCCCCTACACATTTCATCTAGGTGTGTATTACATTTTATCTATTATTTCACCCACTCCCACCCTCACCTACATTTTATCTAATATTTCCCCCATAGCCACCCTCCGATATATGAGGGTGGGGTTGGGGGAAATAATAGATAAAATATAATACACCCCCACCCTCATATACAGGAGGGTGGGGGTGTGAGTAATATTAGATAAAATGTATTACATTTTATTTATTATTTCCCCCACACATTTCATATAGGGGTGTATTACATTTTATCTATTATTTCCCTCACCCCTACCCTCACCCTCACCCTCACCCTCATATACAAGACGGTGAGGGTGGGAGAAATAATAGATAAAATGTAATAGAATGTGGGGTTGTATTACATTTTATCTATTATATCCCCACCCTAGAAGAGTGAGGGAAATAATATATAAAATGTATATTCTTATAAATATAGTGATGAATTTTACCAAAAAATAGTTGTAAAGTGTGTTGTGTACACTGGAATTTAAGTATTTCTTCATAGAAATTTACACGAATGTAAAAGAATGCATTACTTTTAAAAAAATATAATGTAGTAATTGGATAATCAATATAAATCAAAGTAATACCTTAAATATCTTCACACATGTCATAGTTTAAGTACATGTTCCATTTCTTCATAGATAAATTTTATTAAAGAAGTACCTCTAGATTTATACGATGCATAATTATTGTTTCTAGTGAAATGAAGTGAGATCTTTCCCCGCTGATTGAGGATGAAATTATGTTAAATTCAAAATGTTCATACTTGATTTGTTTGATATCAATATTTGCGGTAGCTTTACCACTGGCAGTGTCCTTTTTGTGGCATTTGTTTTAATCTGTTCAATTGTGTGCCTCTGCTGATGCAAAATACAACTATCAACAACTCAACAAGAATGTAATTCGTTTTAATTTATTCAATTGTGTGCCTCCGTGGATGCAAAATACAGGTATTAACAACTTAACAAATGACCAGGAAGAAATTGGACATGAGAATTACCACTGCTGTGAGTGAGTATTGAAGATGAATTCCAAAATATATGCATAACAATGAATATCTAATCACCCAATAGAGATCCACCTACATACCCAAACTTATACTCTTCCCCCATACCACACCCTCGCTATAAGCTATGGATAAGTAAGTGCCCCCTCACCAGCGACGCCTATCTTCAAATTGATTGATATTTTGAGCCATTCAATTATCAAATACTTAGACAAATCTCAATGATATTTAATGATAAAGAACCTATGATTCCTATTCACTCAAGCTTATTTTCTAAAAATTAGAGTATTAAAGATATGTACAATCATAAATCTCAAGGCACTCTCTAAGTGAAAATCAATGTTGGCTTGCATTGGAGTTGTCACCACTCAAGGCAAGCATCCATCTCCATATATTGAAGGAAGAAGAACAAAGACATGTCTGATCTGAGTTGTCATGGAAGATGGCCATGAAGCCGACTCACAAATGTCTGCCCTCTTTTTAGTGAGGTGTGCCTTCTTTTCAATGACTTGCAATTAAAATATTGTTTAAATAGTAAAAAAAAGTGAATTGTAAAATTTTGATGCCTTTGAAATCGCTGTTGAAAAGCTCATGTCCCTCCCCTTAGAAATTAAACCAACTATAAAACTTTAAAAGTCCCTCCATCTATACAAAAGAAAGAAAAAATCCAGCGATAAAACTTCATGAGGTGTAGTATGGCCGATCATATTCTCTCTCATGGCCCTATAGTAGGGTCGCCTCTGTTCACTTAAACCTAAAATCGATTCCATTAATCTTTGAAATCCGCATAAAAAAATAGCTCATACAATATTTAATATACTTTAAAATCTGTGGAGAAAATAAACTCATTCATTGTTTGTCTTACTTTGTAGAAATTGAATTAAAAAATTAAATAAAAACAACTTATACATGGGCTAGTTTGGGAATTATCATAAGTTTTTGAAGAAATAATGTTATTCATGTTTTAGCTTGAAGAATTGTTGGAGTATTCTTTCCTCTTTATTCTCATTCTTCTGTAAGAAGTCAACGACGTCCAAGTAGCATCATTTGTCAGAGAATGTGAAGCCTAAGAGCATCAAGGTAGCTTTGTCAGAGAATGTGAAGCCTAAGAGCATCGAGGTAGCTAGTGGTGATTATACAAGAACTACCCAACGTTTGTCCGTTTATCACAAAAATATACGATACAAATATTTAGAAGACAAGAAATTAAAAACTCTTATGGTTTGACATCAAATTTATCACATAAAAATATAATTATCACATACAATGGTTATGTATATAACAACTCTAAACTTTTAATTACAATAAATGAAATTCTAGAAGTTGAAAAAAAACACACTTTTTTTAACATTCAAATCTTAATTCTTGTACATTGCAGAAAATCTTTCAACTGTATATGTTATGTTATTGTAAATTTCAATGTAACTATGAACAATATGAAAACTAACAATATTTCAAAAAAATATAAAGTAATATTTTAAAATTACTCTCTCCTTCATATCAAACTACTATCGTAACATGCTTAAATGTGTTCAAAGTCTATTATAATTGTGATGTAAGTCCCATTGAACATATGGTAACTTATTAGAGCCACATTGAAAATAGTTTACTCCACTATACAGTATTAAAATTATTCGATCGAATTACAAAAATATTAGACATTACAACATTGATTGAAATATCATGTCGTGACCAACTTACTCAACCTAGTGGAAGAGGTCATCACAACTTCAGTCTTGTCCAAATTTCATAAATTGCATTCTAATCTACCTCATGTAACTCTTGAGGTGTTGATAGAGATTAAAAAATTTAAATGTCCAAAGTTTCTAAACAAAGTCTAGATCTATCACCATTTTTTATACATTTCAACTTAGAGAATACTTTTTCACAACTAGCAGTGCTTTTTGGAAGAATATGAACAATTTTCCATAATTTCATCAAATTTGGAAAAGAATCACACCACTTTGGATCACCTTCACATTGTTCCCATGTTCCAAACATGTTTTTCTTTGGATATGCCTGATATAGAGTGACAACAAAACTTTCCATTTCACCTTCACATTTTTCAGTATCAACTATTGGTGAGTATCCAATATTAAATTTTTTACATAGGCGTAAAAACCATCTTTTTGTTTCAGAATATCTTTCATTCTTTTCTTCAAAGTAACAACAGGGAATAGCAAATTTAGCTTCATTCAATACAGTTAAATATGTAAAATTGTCATTGAGACAATCAATCAACTTTTGGATAAATGATTTTCCTAAGTGAAGACAATATTCCATAGTACCAAAATCAAGCAAATTCAATATAGGTTCAAATCTTAATGAATGCACATATGAAACACATGTATTATAAATAAACTCCAATTTTCTATTTTTCGATTTCTTCAAAAAATATAAGACACGTTGAGAAGCAACTCCAAATATACCTTGCAATATTAGCTTGCGAAGAAGTTCCATAAGTACATCTAATTACATACCAATGGATGTTATATCAATACGTTTCTCTTTAAATCATTGAATTAACTTATTTAATTTAGTAAGAAAAACAACAAACAAATGGGTGAAATAATTGAACTTGAAATATTGTTCTCCTTTCATTCATCTTTGTATTATCATGTTTCCATTGCTATAACAATAATGGCATGATATTAACAAGATTGTTCATCGCCTCTCCTTAAGAAAGCCATCATATTTGATGAATTTGAAGTACAAATTGTCAGTTTGAAATAAGTTTAACAAACTTTTAAATTCTCCATGCCTCCTTGCATATATTTCCTAGCCATGAATATAGTTTATTGGCTATCTTATCAATATTATTAAACTCAGAAAAAAAAAATGTAGTATATGTAATATCTAAGGCCTCATGATGTGATACACAATGAACACATAACAATTGATTCATTTCACGAAGCAACTTAGTAACCAAAACTTCACAAATACCTCTTATATATGAGGCTTTGACCCAAATCCTACATTTTATGTTTTCATAACTTCATATCAGATAATAACCTTGCTAGTGATTTTGTGACATCCCCCAAAAATAAATATTTTTATTTTTGTGTGTTGGAAATTTATTTCTGTTTTTGGCAAATTCGAATCTAGATTTTTTTTTCCATTTATGGCAATTTCAAATTTCAAATTTAATAATTGTATTTAATTACTGTGACTGTTGGGCAAATATCTATTTGGATTCAACTAACTATTTGACTATGACACTTGTATCACAACAAAATATTTATATTAACTGCAGGAGGACAAATGGAACAACCATGTTAAAAAATCAGCTGACCATGACTCCATGAGTGGGGAACAGGTTGGAACTACCTCTGGGCTGATGATTACAAGTGGAAAATCATGGATTTGGCCACTAGTAGCCCCTGAAAATCAAGGATCAAGAGAGCTGCGAAAAATCCTCAAAGGAGGGAAAAAGACTTGGGCAAAATGGATAAATAACATATGCAAGGAGGCAGGACGCTGCCAAGTATGCTGGGATTTTTTTTGTGCTCTCTTACTGTTATGAACATTGCAGATCGAGTGTGAGGCAAGAGGAGCCTGCTGAAATGGAATTGCCTTGCTGTTATGAGCACTGTTGAGTAAGTGTGAGGCAAGAGGATAACTGTTGGAATTGAAGGACATTGCCAAGGAGGAGTTTCCAAGTTCGCCCTCATGTATTCATGGTCAGGCTAGGGGGTGAATCGGGCAAGTAGATCTGCATGCCATGTTCTATGGTTGGGAGGAACGTGGTTGTTCCCTTTGTCTTCCCGCAGATTGGATTCAGATATGTTAATTTTCCCCTCTCTATTGTGAATGGCTATGTCTTTTGATGTTATGTATCTATTGAATCTGAACTGGAATAAGTTACCTTCTCTGTCTGTATGACCTTTTTGCATCTGGTGTATTGTATCTGATTAAATTAGATCTGTAACGAGTTTCTTCCCACTTTCTGTTCGAATGTTTTATCCGATACTATGTATCTAACAATATGCTCTAACAATATGCAATCAATATATTAGATGTGTATAGAATGATAAAATTTGAGAGTTAAAGAATTTTGGAAACCCCTTTTTGTTTTTTTTTCGGATGCTAAAACAATCTTGAGAATAGACGCCTTTCAGAGGTCTTTGCTTTCCTTGTTTATTTTCAGAATGGGATACCCTCTCCTTAGTCAAGGTCCATGACGAATTTAGAGATTTTCCCTTACAGAAAAACTTTATCCTTTTGTATCCTTCGGTACGTGTAAAATTATTAAATCTTTATGCTTTCGGAATTCAAGGATTGTCGTATGCTGTGGTTTAACATTTGAAACCCCGAAACCCCGAAACCCGAAATCCCGAAGTGTTGGTTCCACACCCTTTCACCTTCGGAATTCAAGGATTTTCGTATGTTGTGGTTTGACATTTGAAACCCTGAAACCCCAAAACCAAAAATCTCGAAGTGTTGGTTCCACACCCTTTCACCTTCGAAATTCGGGGATTGTCGTATGCTGTGGTTTGACATTTGAAACCCTGAAACTTGAAATCTCGAAGTGTTGGTTCCATACCCCTTTCACCTTCAAAATTCAAGAATTTTTGTATACAGTGGTTGGACATTTGAAACCTCGAAACCCGAAATCCCGAAGTATTAGTTCCACACCCTTTCACCTTTGAAATTCGGGAATTTCCGTATGCTATGGTTTGACATTTGCAAAAACCAAAACCCCGAAACCCGAAATCCTGAAGTGTTGGTCCCACACCCTTTCACCTTTCGGAATTTGGGAATTGTTGTGTGCGGTGGTTCGACATTTGAAACCCTGAAATTTCGAACCCCAAAATCCTGAAATGTCAGTTCCATGTTCCTTTCTCTTTGCAATTTTGGGAATTGTTTGTGGTTGATGTTTTGGCTTTTGAAGTCGCAGGATTTCGAAACCCAAAATCCTGAAATGTTAGTGCCTTTCTTTTGCAAATTCAGGAATCGTGGTATGTTGGATGTTTGGTTATGAAAACCGCAAAACCCCAAACCCTAAAATCCTAAAATGCGGGTCTCACCTTTTCCTTTCTCGCATTTCGGAAAATTTTGTATGTCAAGGTCTGGACACCGGAACTCGCGAAGTTCCAAATACCGAAATCCCAAAGTGCAGGACCCACATCCCATTTTTTTCATTTCGGAGGGTTATATATGAGGCTGTTTTGGGCACTTGCACTCGCGAAATCTTGAACTCCGAATTCTCATAGAACTAATCACCTTTCGCATTTTCATGAGTTGTCGTGTGTTGATGATTGATTTTTGTGTTCAGGAAAACCCGAACCTCGAAACCCCAAAGTACTCGGCATCTTGTCAAAACTTTGGGAAATGTTGTGTGTTGATGTCCGGCTCTTGTACTCACGAAACCTCGAATCCTGAAAACTCGAAATGCTGGCCCACAGTCGTTCCGTATTTCAGATTTTGGCAAACAATAGGGTCCTTCGTTTTGTTCGGCACTTATGGTCACCAAAACCCAATTGACCTCTATTTTCTTCACAAAGCTGTAGGAACTTATAAGAAACTTATTGTTATGGGAACAACTCTATTAATGTAATGAATAGACTGGTATAAGAATGTTGGAGAATCTTCATCCTGAAAAGAGGTATGGGAGTAACAGACCGTATTACAAGTCGATTTTATTGAAAACAGAGGGTAATTTTTCTATGTAGGGTTTTGGTCATAAAAACCCCAAAGTTGCTTGTGTTGTTAAGACTGTGGTAGTGTTATAGGTACTAGCAAATAAGAGAGTAATTATAAATTTCAGTATCTTAATTAAACAATGAAGTGATGAGTAAATACTCATTATATTGTCGATTAGAAAACTTAAGTTGAATGGTAAGGACAGTTGACGACAGTAAGGACTCTAACAAACCCTCAGACTCAAGCCTTCTAACAGAAAGCCTACTTACTTGAGATCTCAAAAAACTTTCAAGGATAGATGTACAAATACTTTTTTTTTTATGGTGATTTTTGAGGTACATTACAGATTCATACATGGATCGTGCAATGCTGTTTTTTATTTTTAAAAGTCGAATAAATATTTTCATGACCCTTTTCCACCATCCATTAGATATGTGATATATACAATAAAGTGTTTTCCATTGTTTTGTCTGTTCTTTCATCAACCAAAATCAAATAGAAATGGCTAAAGCAAATTTTTGTTTTAACTTTTCATAATAAACCTCTTTTGCTACAATTTTTTTTTTTTATTGGATGTAATATTAGTATATGAAGAATAGTAGTTGGTTAATGGAATATTGGGAGTTCCCTTATATCTCTACAAGTCACATAAGCCTTTGTATATTTCTAAAGGTAATTCTTTTATAGCCACAAAATACATAGTTTCCATAACACTAATTGCTTTATATTTTTCAACATCTAGCACAAGTTTAATATTCTTTGTGATGGGTAAACATGTTTTGCTCAATTCATAGTCTAATAGTTGAAGTAGGCATTTATGATCCTTAGATTATTGTTGATAAAAAAATTTGATCACCTAGAGTTCCTGCTCTTGGAATAAAATAAATAAATCAATATTGGAAGAAGAAAATTTTGAAATATTATCAATTCATTTTGTATCCCTTAGTCTCAGATTCGTCACACATTTTTTGTATTCAAAATCTGAGTTCGTATGCTCAAGATGTCTATGTTTTTGTCCAACCTACCCAAAAATTGTATTTTTTCAATGTCCAACATAACTAAGATATTATGGGAACCATGATTATATTCTTCGAACCACGATGATTATTTTGAAACCAAACTTATTTTTCTTGGTTCCATTCTTAGCACTTAATACTAAATGTGGTTTTCTTATTTCTTCGTTCCATTCATTTTCTTGGTTCCACTCTTCCATACTTATTCTCGCTTCTGAATTTCTTGTTTCCATATCCCTATATTTCTTGTTTCTATCACTCAACCCCATTTTCCTTTGTCTCATTTACTTCTTGTATTATGGACCTACACTCCTTTATTACCCCCATTACCTCCACACATACCCCTGCTCCGTGTTTCCTTACTCCATCCCCTCTTCATTCATCCCTCTCCCCACTCACCCACAATTAACCATTTTCCCCTCCCTTCTCTCTTCTCCCTCACGACCTTCCTCACTCCATCATGTGGACCTACACTCCCCCCTCACTCCACATCCTCACTCCCTCATGCATACCTCCTCCATGAAAACTTACACTCCCCCCTTACTCCTCATCCCTCACTCCACATCCACATTCCCTCCCTTATCTCTCCTTCCTCACAAACTCCCTCCTTCCACACTCTCGTTTTATCTCCCATTTAGCCACTTTATATTAAGTTTCTTCCATTATTCATTAACCAATCAAATTAATCCATGTGGCAGCCACCTTTATGATGACACATGGAAACCAATTGTATCATTACATGTGGCACCTTATCTACCAATTACACTATGACACATGGAACCTTATCCATCCAACCATATTATGACACATGGAAACCGATTACACTATGACATGTGGCATCCTATCAGACTACGACACATGGGATAACTGGGCACTAACTCATAAATGACTAGGTGTTGATTTGTGTTGATTGGGCACTTACTGGATAATGATCAAATGATGATTGGGATACCAAAATTTTAATTATTTCATGAATTATCTAAGGGTTCATGCTCAAGTTTCCATAATCTCTCCTTAACTCACATTAAGTGTATGAGATACTTTTTATTTATACCATAAAATCCCTAAAACTACCATGCATGTGGGATAAACATTTTATGAACAAAATTTGAAATTATTATGAAGGAGGACGAAAATTAGATCAAGGGATAAGATTAACCCATTAGTTAAATGAATGATTATTGAGCAACAAATTTTTGGAAGCCATAACTTGAGATCCGAGAGTAGGATTTGGGAAAAATATACCTCATTGGAAAGGTAATTCGATGAGGAATATGATGAAATAGTTTTCAATATCTGAAATATGCCATGATGCTCTATAAAGTTGAAATAATAGTCAAATTTATTTTCATGGTTTGATGATAGATCTACTTGGAACCTCAACTTACCGAGGTCATATCTTGAGATCGAGACCTCCAAATTGCGCTCAGGAGGACTTGTTGGAAATATGAGATGATGAATATTTCATCTATAATGTTTCCTATGGGTTAAATGGAAAATATATGACTCACAAAATTATAACACGATTTTATTTTGTTAAAGGAAGACAAACTGAAAATTTGAAAATAAAATTTAGTAAATAAAATTTATTAAAGGAATAAGTTGGTCCTGCTCGGAGGCATGGATTTCAATGATATAAGTCATTAAATAGACTCCAATGAATAATTAATTAAAATTGGTTTACTCAAAAAATGAATCATGGAAACTTCTAGAAATACAAACCCTAACTACTTCAAGAACATGAAATCAGATTTTAAAAGGGCAAGAGAATGTTGTTGGATTACTGAGAGGGGGGTGAATCAATAATATATAAGTTTAATATTTTTTAACCATAATATATCAGTTTTGTTTATATTTATGATCGATTTACCAATATGTTTCAACAATTGCAGAATAAATAAACCATGGACAATGAACAATCATACACATACACAGTACACCAGTGTTTTTATGTGGAAACCCAATGTGGGAGAAATCCACATAATGTTTTTTCTTATATGTATTTAGGAATTACATTCATTGGAAGCACCAAATTTCTTTGTTTTTCAGCTGCAACTTGAAGGAGGCTCCAACCCCCTATATTTTTAAGCTACAACCTTAAGGAAGCTCCAACTACCCAATTCTCTAGCTAAAATCAAAAGGAGTCTATAACCTCTTATGTTCTCTAGATACAACTGGAAGGTGGCTACAACCACGTATCCTTGCCCCGTCTAGATGCCCTGAAATATAAGTGTCAAATAACTGATGAAACCACTGACACACTATCACCGTGAGATATACCACTATAAACATGTACCAATTTGTGCCAACAATCTGTAACCAACATGTATTCAACCTGTACTAGTAATTAGTCTATACCAACATATATGTGACATACATATGTTACAACAGACATATGTAGGTGACCTATCTATACTGCAGCCTGCATATGTACGTGACCTGTCCTTCTTTCATCCTACTATGTACGCGTACACCTTCAGAAAACTATGGTTTCCACCTTTCTAAAACTCAGAAACTTCCATCTCTCTAGACCTTTATTGTCTCTGTCACATCAACATGTAACTTGTCATTATATCCAATTTGTAACTTTGTGCTATGCATACATCATCATACATATTCCTCAATCAAGTACAAGTAACTAAGGGTGTAAACTATCATATCTATACTATACATAGATCTCACTCAAAATCACTAGAATATCACTCAAACCATGTTCATCTATGTCTCTCTAGTCACGTTTTATACATGTGTATGCAATCATAATCATGTGTAATAAAACCCTCACATGGAATAGACATCAAACCATCAATGATATGCAACCAACAAATTCAACAATACATCATAACCAAAATACCTTAACCATGTGTTAGTGCTAGAAGTCGCCCCTAGACTGCTATAGGGACAAGCCTAGAACCCCTTCAGTTATTGCTATCATTTTATAAATAAGAATGTGTTTGGGTTATGAAAGAAGATGGATCGGGTAGACGGGAGAGAAAGAAAAAGAAAAACGGGCTAAATGCCGACTAGTAAACACCATTGGGCATGGAGTCAAGTAAACACCCTATTGATCGGAGGCAATCAAATTGTATATCAGATAAGACGTTTTTATATGTAAATGGATAGAAGAATAGGAGATAGACAAAAAGTAGAACACCTCGTCAAACCAAGATTCTCTTAGTCAAATAGATGTAATGATACTTGAAACAAAACACATGGATGATAGGCAGTCACAACAAAATCTTTACCACTTGGGAATCTATCATCCATAAGATACCATTGATTCTCAATGTCTATAATTCATTCAAGTAAGAAGAACGATAGAATATAAAACAAGGAAGGTGGAAAAACAATGTTTAGACAAGAAAATCACAATCTGATAAACAAATGTCATATATCTCCAATGTCAGAAACGATTACAAAAATACAATGCCTTCAGGTTCTAGTAACTCTGATGGATGCTATTTCATCAATCTCTTCTCAGATTTTCCCTCACGGGCCTCTCCACCTCTGCTATTTTACAATTGATACCATACATAAATATCACAAATGAACTAACTATTTCCAAGTTTTAGGAGTGAAAATCTAACTAAAAATAAATGAAGTCTTATGTAATCACAAAGAATCTGGAAAAAAAAAAAAAGGATTGACTGTGGCATTTTTCTAGAGCAAATCCTTTGATTAATGATTTTCTTTGCTGAGCATATCTCAAAACTTTTCTTGCTGACATCTGTTTTGTTTTCCAACTGATCATTTTAAATGCTAATTCGATGCCTTGCTATGCCCTCTGTTGATATCAAATGTTGTATTCTTCTAGGTACTCTGCCACCTGTTTTATTTGAAAAGGTCAAATGATGCCAAAAAATCTGGGAATATCGCTTTTGACTACTGATATAATGCCTTAAAATCCTCTGCTGCCTCTACCATCAATGAAGCACTTCAATTTCTGATCTTCTGCTTGAGAATCTAGGCATGTTGGGATTGATCATTCTCCATAAAAGATGCCTTCAATCTCGAATCATTCAATGTTAGAAGATTCAAAACTGATTAGATTGATCCTCTGCGTGCTATTCTGGTGAAGAGAGCCTGAAGCCTTCTTTCTTTGCATAGTTATAACCAAGTGGGTAATGAATTCTCAACACACAGTGAACAGTCAACATATGTACCAAACTGTTGTGCAAACAAGTGTCCAAGCCACCTGAAGTCAGCACAAGCCACTGCATTCCTCCACGCAGGTGTTGTCACAATTGTCACCTATCGAGTTGTTTGACCATGCTCGATGCACTTACAAGATAGATAGATTCAATATATCACATGCTATTCAATTGATGTCAATTGACAAAGCATTTCAAACCATATCTTGCTGAACGACTTATATTACAAATGCTTTTCCCATGGTTGGCTTTTACTGTAGGTGCCAACAGAGCTCGAGTGGTCCTCGAGTCTTTGATGGTTCTTGTTACTAAATTCAATAGACCTGAGAACCCCTCGAATCTCGTGATCATGCTCTTGAAAAAAATCCTGAAAATGCTCTTCCATCTTCAAATCAATGTGAGGCCTCAACTAAATTTTGTTTTAGATATCTCGATCCTGTACATACAGCTGAAGTGCCAACCGGGTAAGTTCCACTGTTGCGAATACAATGAAGGCATAAGAACTTGAGGGCAATCATACTTCAGTAACAATTTCATCATGCATGAGCCCTTGCCTACTTTGAAACAAGACACATTCAAAAATTTGGTAAATTATTTTCCCAGTTGCATTTGGAGGGAAACTATAAGAAAATATGGTTTTCTCTGGATTAGATTTGGGACACTTCCTGAAATAAAAGGTAGAGTAATAGTTGTCTATAGATTCTTGTGTAAAATCAAAACTCCTCATTCCTCTCGCATTCCTGCCTATGAAACCGTGACCACCTAAAGGTTATACATGTGGAATTCCTTTAGGTTTGATTGGAGGATATCCCCCTGGTCTTATGTCATATTGCACCCAATCAGGCTTGACGAGTTGTTCTTCCTTGTTTTCGTTGATGTACTTGTTACTGATCTCCATTTTCATGAAGTCAAAAAGTTCTAGGCTTTGCGAATGCAAATCCAAAATAAAGTCCACCAGCTCAGGGGTTGCGATATCCACAAAGGCACACTACTTTGAATGAAAATATATTACATCCAGAACCAACTTCCTCCCAGATGAACTCACTAGGGAAGGCCTAATGTAATGAGTCAAAATATCTTCAAAAAGATTTCTAATAGACTGTGTTGATGCATGTATAGTCATATTTGTTAAGAAGAGTGTATTCGGCTCATCATCTGTCACCTGATCCCACCATGGAATAGATTTCATGTTGTGTCTAGATTTCTCGAGGACAATCATGCTCTCCAAAATATCAGGGTTTGAAATAGTTTTCCCATCGACTGAAGCGAGCCCTTGTAGACTTCATATGGAGAAACTTGTCAAACTGACAAGATTTGAGAAAACAACGTAGGATGAATTGAAATGCGGAAGCAGAGGAAGTCCATCATTTCTTCTTTTGATAAGAACAAAACCATCGATGCCATTTAAATGGTCTGACACTTGGATGTATTCTTTGACAATGCCTGCCTGTAATAAATGGTGGTGAACCAAATGTGAAACCATCGGGCTTGGGACTGTTTTCCATCCCTGAATTACTTTTGTGAGGGTTTAATCATGCCACCATTATTTCAAACATCCCTTGGGCCTCGTCTTCTTGCTAGAATTCCTTCAAGAAATTCTGTCAGTGATATAAGTTTGAAAATAGAATTTATGGATCGTGAAACAGAACTTCCATGTGGGCGTAGTATATCTAAGGATTTTTCTAGTAACACATCATCAATTTGTAATCGCAGATAGTGCTGGGTGTAATCATATTCAACAACTGTAAATTTAATAAGCCCTGCAGCTAACACAAATGAAACTGAAAGCCTGAGATTCTCTCCTTGACACCTGCAAATCTGGTGATAACATATTTTTTGGTGGAATTTATAATAAAATCGACCCTGTACCTCCTCTTTAATGAGGCGAATTAAGATCTCAGTACCACTTCTTCTATATACGCAACCGGTGCTCTAGATCACTTGGTGCTACGGGAATAACCCCATTCCTACAACAAAGAGAACATTGAAAAAATAGCATTTGGATACTAACATTGGCTCCTTCTAGAGGATGATGCTCTCCCTGTGAGGTATTAAGAACGAGCAGACCATTGTGCCTTTCCTTTGTGCATCCATGCATTGTAACCTATAAACTTTTGCCTCTGCAATCATCTACATTTATGCTCTGCCTAGTCTATTGGGTTATGGAATCAATCAATACCATTTCAACTCTGGCTTCAAACTTCTGCAACTTATCAAACTCTAACAAATGCTGAAAACAAACTCACTGCAAAACTGATTACACTATGCAAACTGTGAAAACAAATGCTCAAGAAGAGAGATTATTGCACGCCCTACTTCTAACCAAGTGTTTCCTTTAGATTAGGTGAAAGCATGCTTCCAATGAAGCCATTCAAGTAATCTGCTAATTGGTAAAACTCTTGATCTGGTTCTGACAAATAAAGAGACCCATAGCATATCAAAGTGAAAAGGAAAAGTGAAGCAAAGCCAACCTTCATTGAGCACGAGTAATTTTCCATTTGAAGTGTTTGAAAACTCCATATAATCAGCAAAAGGATCATGAAAGAGACAAAGAGAAACATCTTTTTGTGGTTTCAGCTGAAGATCAAAAGGTCTCTACATATCTTCTTTCTGATAATGGCTGCCATGTCCAACTATTTGCAAATCTGAATGTGATTGCAAGTTTATTTCACTAGTTTCCTGTACATAAAACTACTTCAGGTCCCCATCGTTGCCTTCCTCAACCTCGGATTCATAATTGTCATAAAGTGGCTTACTGCTGAAGTTTTCATTATGTGTTGATGTGAAAATTTGCCCGCCACTTGAACCATGACTATCAAGAGGAGAATCTGAAATTTTGCTGTGATATAGTTGTTGATCAAAGGCCTTAGAAAGAAAAAATGAGATCTGTTGTTCATCATCTTTGGAATTATAACACTTATCATAGATAGGTGAGCCAAAAGCCTTTGTGTCTTGCATATAAGGACGAGCAGACTCATGCTGAAAAACAGATTTAGAAGGAGATTTGAAAGACGACGAAACATCTTCTCTTTCCTCAACATAATCATCCTTTATATCATAATCAAAATTACTATAAACTTTTGAACAAAGCACAAATGTGTCTACAGTATGGTTGTCCCCAACATCCTTACAAACAAAAGAAGTATTAACTGTATGTTGAATGTCAAATTCAAATTCTTTACAACAGTTATCAAAAGGAAAATCAATTGGATAAATGTTTTTGTAATAATGATGAAAGATAGTGTGAAACTCCTTCAAAGAATGAATGCTAGCCGCAAGAAGGGACCGAAACCATTCACGAGCATGTTCTTCTAATGAAAATCTGAACATCTTGATTAAGACATCCTCGTGAACAAAATTATGTTCAAGCATGCATTTATGGAAATTTGATAAATGATCGCGGGGATGATCATCATTGCATCCTCTAAATCTAGGAAGATAGTCATCCCATTCAGATATTGAAGGTACTGGATGTGGAAAACCAACTATGTTGGTGAAATCACAAAATGCATACCTCCGAGCCAAAATAGCTTCCATGGCCATGATGGATCTTCAACCAATGGAGTTGCCTATGAATCTCAGGACAATGGAGTCACCATGGTGAAAGATGTGCAGTCATGTATCTGCCCTCTTCCTGTTCACCATCAAGAAGTGGATCTGATCATTGTTGTTCTCCCAGGGAAGATATCTTTGTTGCTTCGTCCCTGGAAATGACGCTAAAAATGTTAGTGCTAGAAGTTTCCCCTGGACTGCTATAGGGACAAGCCTAGCACCCCTTCAGTTATTTCTATCATTTTATAAATAAGAATGTGTTTGGGTTATGAAAGAAGATGGATTAGGTAGACATGAGAGAAAGAAAAAGAAAAATGGGCTAAATGCCAACCAGTAAACACCATTGGGCATGGAGTCAAGTAAACACCCTGTTGATTGGAGGCAATCAAATTGTATATCAGATAAGACATTTTTATATGTAAATGGATAGAAGAATAGGAGATAGACAAAAAGTAGAACAACTCGTCAAACCAAGATTCTCTTAGTCAAATAGATGCAATGATACTTGAAACAAAACACATGGATGCTAGGCAGTCACAACAAAATATTTACCGCTCGAGAATCTATCATCCTTAAGCTACCATTGATTCTCAATGTCTATAATTCATTCAAGTAAGAAGAACGACAAAATATAAAACAAGGAAGGTGGAAAAACAATGTTTAGACAAAAAAATCACAATCTGATAAACAAATGTCATATATCTCCAATGTCAGAAACGATTACAGAAATACAATGCCTTCAAGTTCTAGTAACTCTGATGGATGCTATTTCATCGATCTCTTCTCAGACCTGGCCTCACGGGCCTCTCCCCCTCTGTTGTTTTACAATTGATACCATATATAAATCTCACAAATGAACTAACTATTTCCAATTTTTAGGAGTGAAAATCTAACTAAAAATAAATGAAGTCTTCTGTAATGACAAAGAATCTGAAAAAAAAAAAAAAGATTGACTCTGGCATTTTTCTAGAACAACTCCTTTGATTAATGATTTTCTTTGCTGAGCATATCTCAAAACTTTTCTCGCTGACATTTGTTTTGTTTTCCAACTGATCATTTTAAATGCTAATTCGATGCCTTGCTATGCCCTCTATTGATATCAAATGTTGTATTCTTCTAGGTACTCTGCCACTTGTTTTATTTGAAAAGGTCGAATGATGCCAAAAAATCTTGGAATATCGCTTTTGACTATTGATATAATGCCTTAAAATCCTCTGCTGCCTCTGCCATCAATGAAGCACTTCAATTTCTGATCTTCTGCCTGAGAATCTGGGCGTGTTGGGATTGATCGTTCTCCCTAAAATATGCCTTCGATCTCGAATCATTCAATGTTAGAATATTCAAAAATGATTAGATTGATCCTCTGCGTGCTATTTTGGTGAAGAGAGCCTGAAGCCTTCTTTCTTTGCATAGTTATAACCAAGTGGGTAATGACTTCTCAACGCACAGTGAACATTAAACATATGTACCAAACTGTTGTGCAAACAAGTGTCCAAGCCACCTGAAGTCAGCACAAGCCACTGCATTCCTCCACGCAGGTGTTGTCACAATTGTCACCTATCGAGTTGTTTGACCATGCTTGGTGCACTTACAAGATAGACAGATTCAATCTATCACATGCTATTCAATTGATGGCAATCGGAAAAGCATTTCAAACCATATCTTGTTGAACGAATTATATTACAAATGATTTTCCCATGGATGGCTTTAGCTGTAGGTGCCAACAGAGCTCGAGTGGTTCTCGAGTCTTTGATGGTTCTTGTTACTAAATTCAATAGACCTGGGAACCCCTCGAATCTCGTGATCATGCTCTTGAAAACAATCCCAAAAATGCTCTTCCATCTTCGAATCAATGTGAGGCCTCAGCTGAATTTTGTCGTAGATATCTCGATCTTGTACATACAACTGAAGTGCCAACTGGGTAAGTTCCACTGTTGCGAATACAATGAAGGCATAATAACTTGAGGGCATTTGTACTTCAGTAACAATTTCATCATGCATGAGCCCTTGCCTACTTTTAAACAGGACACGTTAAAACATTTGGTAAATTATTTTCCCAGTTGCATTTGGAGGGAAACTATAAGAAAATACAGTTTTCTCTGGATCAGATTTGGGACACTTCCTGAAATCAAAGATAGAGTAATAGTTGTCAGTAGATTCTTGTGTAAAATCAAAACTCCTCATTCCTCTCTCATTCCTTCCTATGAAACCGTGACCACCTAAAGGTTCTACATGTGGAATTCCTCTAGATTTGATTGGAGGATATCCCCCTGGTCTTATGTCATGTTGCACCCAATCATGCCTGACGAGTTGTTCTTCCTTTTTTTCGTTGATGTACTTGTTACCGATATCCATTTTCATGAAGTCAAAAAGTTCTAGCCTTTGCGAATGCAAATTCAGCATAAAGTCCACCAGCTCAGGGATTTCCATATCCACAAAGGCACACCGCTTTGAATGAACATATCTTACATCCAGAACCAACTTCCTCCTAGATGAAATCACTAGGGGAGGCCTAATGTAATGAGTCAAAATATCTTCAAAAAGATTTCTGATAGACTATGCCGAAGTATGTACAGCTCTGTTACATGTCAAAATTGCTAAGTGTCGCATTGTCCCTATCAATCGTCGTAAGTGTCGCATCTTCCCTACAACTTTCGCATGTGTCGCAAGTTGGTCACTAGTGTCGCAAACGATGTTCAGACATGATGCCATGATAACGACACTAAGGAGGCACTTATAACACCTCACATGGATGATTTGGAAAAAGAGAACTGGTTTACTGGAATCAAATAGCTCTTGACACCTGAAAGAGACCCTAAAACACTAGTTTGGAGGGGGAACGCTCCCCTACTACAGCTGCAGAAGCACTGACGATCCTCTACCATGATTCAAGGAGCGTTATAATGCCCCTCAGGCCCTTCTATAGGAGCGCTACTCATCTTGAGAGCGCTGGCGCTTTCCCAAGGCTCACCAAGAGCGCTACAACGCTTTGATGCCCTTTCTGAGGGAGCGCTCCCTATTCTGGGACAGTTGTTAGCCCATTGAGGAGAATAAGGGGAGGATCATTCGAGATTAGGAGGTAGTTGTGCTTGAATTCTTGGTTTCATCAAGAGATCCCTAATCCAAGGAGAAGGTTCCCAACTGGTTCTAAACATAACTCAAGAGGTTAGGCCCCTCCCAACCTATATAAACAGGCTCTATGATGGTGAAAAGGGGGGAAGAATTGAACATATGAAACTTATGATCTTGGAGGAAACTGACAGTCATCCAAAGGAGAGTGATCAGTGAAGCTGTTGTTATCCAGGTTGTGGATCTTTCAGGCAAGGGTTAGACGAAGAGGACTTGACGAAGCTGTCGCATTCGCATCTATGATTGTAAGTACCGCTGTCGTTATTCTCATTAATATGACACGCTTGGCCTGTTTCTTTCTAGTTTGTGTCTAATGTTACATGAAGTTATCATTAATTGGTAGATCTGTTTTCAAGCTAATGTCAATAGAGTAGGAAGTGGTCGTATCTTGTTTTGTCCACAGACCTCAGCGAGGAGCAAAAGGATTGGAGCGCAACTCAGAGCGTGCAGGGACAAACGTCGATTAAAAGGTACTTCTGTTATACTCCCTTCTCATGCATTAGTTTAGATAGATTTGAAAGGAAGTCAGTGTCCACGTTAAGCATTTTTCTGTCTAGGGTTAAGGTCAAGCCTTAGAGGTGATCTACCTGTCCGCAGGGAGATTTTCCTACAACAAAAACTGGCGACTTCGCTGGGGAACTAGCCTCAAATCGAAACCTCTTGTTTGGATTTTTCTCCTCATTGACCTTGTTCTGTCCCTTGATTGTTTCAGACCTGGTTCACCCCTCTTTGATTAGTTTCATGAGCTGATTGACTCCTTACCTTGTCACATTCAGCATATTTGTCAAGCTCAGATCTCAATTTTTGAAATTTTTTGACATTTCTGGGACTTTTAGACCCTGGCGTCCCTGACCTAGTGTTATCAGAGCACCAGTGCTCCTAATAGCCCTACACAGAGTGCTATAATTCTCTTTTCCCTTGGAAACAGAGCGCCAACCTCCTTTTGGCCAAAAAACCCTCCACATTTGCATTTTTCAGGGTTTGCCTCTGTGGCTCTTTTGCTGAGTGATCTAGTGAGTCAATTTTTCTTCCCTTTTAGCCTTGACACTTGTCTTTTTGAAGAATAAATACCTTGTTGATCGGATCTTGTAGCCTTCTTCACCATTTTTCATTGAGTTCTTCTGTTGAGTAAATCTTGGAACCTATGCATTGCTTTTCTCTTCTCTTCAGTTGAACAAAACCCTGGTGAAGGTCATCAAAGGCCTACAGACCTCTGTATCTTGTTTTCAGTCGAGGTCATTGTTCTTCAAATCTCATTTTTGGGTGTGAAGTTTGCTTTTTCTTTGATTGTTTCTTTTCTTTCATTTTTTGTTTTGATTGCTACGAAGGGTGTGTTGTTTGTGTGACTTTTGCTTATGCTAATTTAGTTTTCATTCATACCAAGAAGATATTTAACAGAGATAAGCATTGTGTTGTATTGATCATCATCCATACGCAAACAATTAAAGATATTTTCATGATTGATTGAGCATATTAGAGGGCATTTAAAAGTTTTTGCATCACATCAGGATTTGATTGAGAAGAGAATTGTTTGAGAGCATTCCGTAGTTGTGCTTGTTAGTGAAAGAACTCTCTCTCTCCCTTAGCTAGATGTTCATCGAAAGGAAATGACTGTTTATCATGTTCTATGCATTCTTTGGGTCTGAGTCAGAATTCCATTTGTTTCACTTCCATGCATCCCTTTTGCATAAAGAACAGACATAAAAATCAACGCTAATTAAAATTTATCTAGAACTTTTTCTTTGCTAGGATCCTCCACCAACAGTAGAATAGGTGTAGTACTTTGGATTGGGCTGTGAGCATAACTCTCCAAAGTTATCAAAACAAACATTAGTATCCTGAGTTAGGGAGAGTAAATCCATTTATCGTATAAGTCTGCCTGGGATCCCCCTCTCACACAGGGGTTACGCACGAGGTTGCATTCGGGTAAGCTACAGGGACTAACCCTCCGTGGTTTAACTGATTGTGGTGGTCGGATCGTATTATGGGGATCACTTTGAGGTAAATCCACAATTATTGCGTGGAATCTTCTTAGTTGGTTTCGGGCTTGATACCCTGCCCGTACGTTCGGATCGAACTGTTGACTGTTCCCGCCCAGGGGCTGACTGCGAATTGGTCACCTTAGTGGTTGTAATATTTAGGTTCTTACACAAGGTGACGGTGATGGGAAGTCTCACTGTACCTGGAGCAGACATTGGTCAAACTCACTCGGGATCCTTGGAGGGTAAATCCACAATTACTGCGTG
>JZKD02S1645261.1:121193-142424 GCA_000966675.3 Picea glauca
ACAAAATATTGCACACAATAATAATTCAACTAAATGTTTTTTTCTTCCTTTTATTGATTAAAGTTAAACATTTGTAATTGGTAGTTGAATTAATTTCTTATAATTTTATAATTAAGTAACTAAAACTAAAAAAAAATACAAATTAATAATCAACTAAAATTAAAAAAACATAATCAATAATCAACTAAAACTAAATAAACATATTAATATACAAGCTATAAACATTAACAATTATTTAAAATAAATTAAATTAATAAAATAATATCTCGTGCAGGTTGATAGGAAAATGAAAATTTGTGGAGAAGAAATGAGGGAGACATATTCTCTTAATAAAAAGATATAATTTGATAATAATCTTTTACACATGAAATGGACAAAGATCAACATTTAAAATAAATCATAATTAATTAACTAAAATTAAAAGAAATATAAACTTATAATCAATAAAAAAATATATACAAATTAATAATCAACTAAAATTAAATAAACATAATTAATAATCAAAAAAAATTAAAATAAACATATTAATATGAAAGATACACATTAACAATTAATTAAAATATATTAAATTAATAAAACACTAACCCATGTTCAATAATATTGTATTAAAAAACTCATCTCAAATAAATGGACAAGCACTAAACATTTTGAGTAATTTAAAATAAATTTTAAAATTATATAATTAAAATAAATATAAGTTAATACTAAAATTAAAAACATAATTAATATACAAGCTACAAATATTAATAATTAACTAAAATAAAAATAAAACACATAATTTTGAATAAATTAATTAAAATAAAAAACACTAACACGATAAAAACACATGATTCTCATCGAGGGAATGAATTGTATACTGACTGAACCCTAAAAAAACTATAATGATTGACCGAAGACACAACCCTGCAGGCACTCACTTAATGATGAGACTTAACCCCTTCCTACCATGGTGAGTTACCGAAGACACAGCCCCGCAGGGACTCACATAACACAAGCACTCACTTAAAGACGAGGCTTAACCTCGAAGTGAAGCGATTGAAATGACTGATTCTCTTATAACGAATCTCTGTATCACGAATCTCACTTGAACCACATCGCAACATTTAATTAAAATAAAACACACAGGATTTTGAATAAATTCATGTGACTACTTCTAAAGAAGTTTGGGGCCGGCATGGTGTTGAATCGGAAGCAAGCTGGGAGAAAGGGAGTGACCTTAATGATATTCAAAGCTTATTCTTGTCTTTCTTGCAGAAAAAAAAGAATTATGAATTGAATTAAGTATGTTTTTATTGGTAGTTATTTAAGATATTGCTTATATAGGTAGAAGTAGGGATTTTATCATTTAAAAAACAACAGAATAAATTAACATAAATCGGCAAAGAAGATAAAGAACTCCTGTTTGAAAATAACAAAATTGAAAATGGTCCTATTACAAAATTAGTTGAACAAAGATAGGGGATTTTTAGTTTTAAAAAACAATAAAATAAATTAACATAAATCTAACAAAACTGAAAATTGTCCTATTTGAAAATTAGCGGAACAAAGATAAGAGATTGAGAATTCGCCATTTGATCTTTCATCTCTGTGAGTTTAATAAATAGAATATGCATGCATGTATTAGCTCCATAAAAATAGGATTGTGTTTTAGAAAAACTAAAACAATTTTTTTTTTGAACTAATGAAAACTTGGTAACAATTTTGTTTTATTACTAAGATATAAAAAGATTGTTAACATTCTTTTTTTATTACTAAGATATAGGGGAAATGACTAATAAACTAAAAAACTTATGGAAACAATAAAAAAATAAAAAGTAGATCTTATTATGAAAATTTACAACCCATAAAAACAATGAAAAGTGAATATATTAAGAAATTTTTCATTGCCCTTCAAATAAAAAAATATCAAATAATTTCTATTTCAAATTTGACAAGTATTTTTTTATATTAATTTTTTTTTGCATTGAAAATAATTTTAAACCCTTTTATGAAGGGTTACAAGGCTCTTGAAAGGCAATGAAGACCTCAATTTTGATCCTTGATGTCAACATCTTATGATAAGATTAGAATTTATAATTAAAAAATTAGTAATTAAAAAGTGTAATTATTATATTTATTACAACTAAAATAAAATTGTTTCATTAATATAACTAAAAATGTTAAAAGATGTTAAAGTACCAAAAAAAAAAATTAGAAAAAAAATATATCTTAAAAACAATTAATGTTAAAATATTGATAAAAAAGACCTATACAAACATAACTAATAGGTTATTTATTTTGAGTAGTCAAGAATGAGAACGATATAGATAAAAATCTTTTTATAATAAAGAAAAATATTATCACTCTATACTCTATAGTTGTTGCAAGTGTTATATGTAACTTTAATTTTTTTTAGTTGTGATTATATTTTATTATTATAGTGTGAGGTACAGAGATAGTATATAGTAATGAGTTAGCATTGACTTTCATATTAATTTTATGTTGCTTAAAAAATGTGTATAAATTTTAATGTTGAACTTAACAAATAAAAAAAAAAAATTTCAATATAACAAAATTAGTATTTTTATGACCTCTCATTGGTCAATAAATTGATAGTGTTATTGCAACTTTCACTTCATTTGAGGTTTGAAATTAATTTTGACATGACTATATATGAGTGCCACTTTCTTATAAGGTACAACTCTATTGATAAAATAATTTTATAACAAATATAAAATAAAAACCATACATATGTTCATATTGAATTAGCCCCCTTTCACAACTCCCAAAACACATTGAATGGAGACACTTTACCCATCAATTCTATATAAACCAAGTCACTTGAAATGAATCCATTGACCTATGAAATAAGACTCTTTTTATTATTTTCTTTTCTTATTTTTCCAAATGTGTAGTTATGAAACCATTTTTAATTCTTTTGGTAAGTTACCATTAACCTATGAAACAAGACTCTTTTTTTAATTTTATTCTTATTTTTCCAAATGTGTACTTATGAAACCATATGTGTACTTATGAAACCATTTTTAATACGTGATTTGGCATACGGTTAAACTTGTTAGGACAATCTTTACCCTCCACTATATACTAAAAACTGCTATTCAAAAAACCAACTGCTTATGGAGACATATGATAGAAACGATGGGCTCCAAAATAAATTTAGGTTTTTATGAAATGACATATTTTAATTATAGGAACAAGGTAAAGCACTCGCACACCCTCTGAGGGAAATGAGAAACCTCAAAGACAAAGAAAACTCAATAAATTTACATAAATTTAAGTAAAATTTCTTTTATTATTTATATCCCACCCTCGTGCACTTGTTAAATTTATTGATCATAATTTCTATTTATATGTATTTAGAATTTTATATTTATATGAAGTCTATTTGTTTTTTAATAAAGTGTGCATCACAATTTTTGTTTGTGCTACTTTCTCCCATTTCCCTAGAGCATGCTCAGGGAAGCTGAGGACTATGGAGAGGCTCGAGAGTGTTCTAGTTCTTTGTTTTGATTGGTTTGTCCATCCTTTGACCGCATCCTTAGACCGTGAAAAGAATGTTGCTGGAGAAAGAATGGATTTAATGGTCGTGGTTGTGTAGATCTATGTCGTTTGAAAGAAAAAAGATCACTTAATGAAATCGAGGTAGATTTTGGTTAAAGAAGGTGAGACGATTTCAGATCTTCGACACGGCCTATAGACAATAGTGTTCCTATTCATCTGGTGCCCGACCATTTGCAATACAGTTGTGCATCCTCAGTGGTAAATCAGAGGAGATTCGGGACGGAAAGCCTGACCCACGGGCGTGATTAGTTTCATGGAATCCAATGACAAACTGTACGCGAATGATCGCAAGAGGTATCTTGCTCCTCATACGGATTTCAGAAGGGGTATTGTGGTGGAATTGGATTCACGACGAGTTTGGAAGGCGAACCCCATAGGAAGCCCTGCAAGCCAAAAATTGAAGTGAGTCATTGCATGAAGCCTCCTCAATGGTTAATGTGAAAATCTTTGACCAAGGTAAAATTAAATGTCTTTTTGAAATTATTTTATTTGGAGTTTGTGTTGAGAAACATGTTGAGACTATTTAACTTTAAAGAAGTATTAGTTAATGTTTTTGGAATTAGAAGAAGTATTAATTAATGTTTTTGGAATTAGAAGTATTTTTTTAATTGAGTCTATCCAACTCAATACAAAGAATATCAATGTGACAATGACATTGAAGGTTCAAAGGTCAAAGATGTAGATGGAGACTCCACATATGTAAACTAATAAAGATGCTCACAGAAAGATGGAAGAACAAAGACGTTTCTCGAATAGTAGAAGCATCAAGATGATAGCAAATAGTAGAAGCATCAAGATGATAGCAGACAAACAAGGTAAATTGTGAAGCAACTCACACTTTTTTGTAGCAAGTATATGATGTAATGTTTATTGATACAATGTATTGGTCCTTGAAATGTTTGATTATGTATCTGGTATCTCCATAGGATGGAGTATGTAATGTATGTACCTGTATCTATGTAACATGTAAAGGGCATATCGTTGTAAGGCTATTCATACCCCTTTGTCATGTATCTCTATTGATTTGTAGTGTAGAAACCTCTATTATAGATTTCATTAACTCTTCTAAGAGTGAGTCATGTCAAAGGTCGATTGCATGCTCTATGAGTGAAGTCTAGGAGGTTCATAGAGACCACGAGTTTTACATTAGGGGGAGTTCAACAATAGGTTGAATGAACCATGTACCTGAAGGATATCCTACTAAACCAACAATTGCAGCGGCTGATGACCATGCATTCTGCTAGATGGTTGTCTCTTTATATGGGCTTTGGCAGTTTGGTGATGCATGGTCAAGCTACGAAGAGAAAGTACGAGGTTGGGCTAGACATGGACTTTGCTAATCAAGAGGTGACTTGATTCAAAAGACTTGGTGATGATGAGGACCCGACCTCACAATGGTAAAGACTTGGTAACGACTAGTCGTCGTTAAGGGGGAGTGTTAGGATATGTAACTCCTACTTGTCTTAGTTGTGATCATATTTAATTATTGAGTTTATTGGTGAGGTAGAGTTCTAGTCTCTACAACAAGGAGGTTGTTCCTAGATTTTAGGAGGTTGTTGAGGCCTAGTTGGTTTGATATATTTTCTCCAACTAATTAACTTCCTATTTTAGTGTGAGGTTGAGATATTTCCTCAACCGGTGGATCAAGGTAGATCTCTATATTGAAACACATAAGTTTGTATTATATATACTCTATTTGTTGTTTAATAGAACATGCATCACAATTTTGGTTTGTATAATTAGTGTCTACTCTCCCTCTGTCATTTCTGAATAGCAAGTAGCAAGTCACAATTGTATTTTCAATCAATCTTAGTAGGATTGGAAGTCACCTAGTATTATCTCTATCTACTATTATGTTTAGATAAATATGATGTTTTGTAATTCTAAATTCATAGGTAAATGATGTTTTCCTTGCTATTTGATAAGTGACCATTTGAATATATAATTTGAATACATTATTATTACTTAGAAGACGAATAACAAAAAAACAAATCGGTTCAAAACTCCTTAATATGTAGGTTGTGTAAGACCATATTACTTAGAAGACGAATAACAAAAAACTAATCGATTCAAAACTCCTTAATATCTAGGTTGTGTAACACCATAATTCGTGTAATTGTGTAATTTTTTTTCACTTATTTGGAAATAAAATTTTAGAAACTACATTTTGTGATGATAAATCAATGAGGAGATTGCAAGTTTATGTTGAATATCTCGATGTAAAGGTGTTATAGTAGATAACACTATATTAAAAATAAAAATTAAGTAGGCTTAATTTAAAAAAAAACAATTACACTCACTTTAGAAAAGAAATAATAAAAAAAGAATTTACACTTTAAGAATTTGAATCCATTTAAGTGTTTGATTGATCTTGATTTAACATGTATCTAAGCTTGTTTACTTATAATGAAATTTTATTTTGTTTTGTTTAAATGTATGTTATCATTGCATTATTTTATTTGTTTTAGAATTTTGTTTCTTGTTCAAATAGTTTTAGGATGATATATGGTAACAAATATTTTGAAAATGTTATTTAATGTGGGTGTATGTGACATTCTACTTAAGGGAATTTGGTTTTCATCTTCAATCCTCTTAGTGTCACATAGATGACAAATTCTTTCCACCCACAATGTTTTAGGAAATGTTGAATGTCTTCTTTCACTATGGAGCTCATGAGAGTTTGTTCTTATTTTAACAACTTTGATATTCTTCTATGCTAGTTACAATACATAAAATCTTTTGATTTTCTACATTAGGGTTGATCACCTCTCTATAATATCTCAATATTTTGTTATCTTTCAACTATTTATCGCACCACAATTTCTCCTTAAATCTATATGTAATAATATTTTTGATATTAACGTTATTGTGCAAAGTGACCTCTTGCTTGATTCCCTAGTGATTTAGCCAAAGCTTAACATCTGTATGCCAACTTCACTTTTAAAGTTACAAGTGGTTTTGACTAGAGTTTCAATCAATCTAAAAAGGCCTCTTTCTTCCATGTTGTTTATCTTTTTCTTATACATGAGGTACTGAGTCATAGTCATGCTCTTAATGGGGGAAAACATTTTCTTTTATGAAGATATGACATGGTGTATTGCCTTTAATGTTAAGATTATAAGTTATAGAATGATTTTGGATTTTCTCTATCTTTCTCCACTATTGTCTAGAAATGTTGCGGCCCCAAACTTCAAACTTGTATAAGATAACATGATTGAAAATGATTGAGGAGAGTCTTAAAGAAGAGTTTATTCTTATCCAAAAAATGAAGACATGCATATTTACACATGTTTATTGTCTAGAGATGTTGCGGCCCCAAACTTCAAACCCATATAAGATAACATGATTGAACATGATTGAGGAGAGTCTTGAAGAAGAGTTTCTTCTTATCCAAAAAATGAAGGCATGCATATTTACACATGTTTATTGTCTAGAGATGTTGCAGCCCCAAACTTCAAACCCATATAAGATAACATGATTGAACATGGTTGAGAAGAGTCTTAAAGAAGAGTTTATTCTTATCCAAAAAATGTAGGCATGCATATTTACACATGTTTTCAAGACTATGGTAAGCTTTCCACCCTCCATTTATGATTTTCTTAGTGCTACATTCCAATTTGTGATGAAGATCTATTCCAAGATGTTTGTATGAAATCACTTCCTCCCTTTAGTTCCTCTAAGATCATAGGGACTCTTGACCATAAAAACAGCATCAACACGTTAAAAAAGTTACTTCTTTCAAACAACCTTCGCCTTACTAGTGGATGCATATACCAAAAAAATAAAGAAAAAAATACACCTTGTAAAATAAAATAATTTTATTCACTTTAACTAATAAACAAATAAATTTTAATATTTACACATTATTTTATATTTCTAATAAATTTTAGAATATTTTTATATTATTATGTCATAGATCAATTTCAATGTGAAATTTCATATTTACGTATCATTAAAAATAATATATTTTCTATAAAAAATAATGAAAAAATTAAAAATAATTTTTTATTTATAAATAAACATGTTTTTATCAATATTATAAATTTATTATTTTTTAATTATTTTAATCAATAACAAATTTCCACACATTTAAGAGATGAGTGAGTTATTTCCAACATGTTTCAGCATCATAATATAGGAAAAACAAAAAGAAATACAATATCTATAATTTAAATCTAATAAAATTAGATGTCACATCAAGGAAACACCAAAGCTATGTATAAAGCCCTATATATATATATATATATATATATATATATATATATATATATATATATATATATATATATAAAAAACCATAAACATATATATCAAACATTGAAGTATAATTTTACTAAAAAAATTAAAATAAATGTATTAATTCTTAGAAAGAGGAAGCGATTACGTGGAGTGAAAAAAACATTCAACTGAGTCACTTGGAAAGCCAACAGTCGCGCAGTGATTGTACTGCTTGCCGTTGAGAAGCTGAGGGCATCCTCTTTATTTCGAAAAGGAAACCCTTGCTTTACCCATTCGCTCTTCAAGGTTGTTACAGTGAGAATTCTGGAAGAAGAGTAGCGGGGCGAGATAGATCACGATCTTCTGTTTCAGTAACCTCGTCATGGAGCATGATGATATAACTCGCGGAGAGCTGAACGGGGATGCTCTTGGAAGTAGTGACAATAGTCAGCAACCTGAAGAAATTCCATTTCAAGAGGATTTGAAAGCTAAGGACGAGGGCTTCGGAACCCTAAATCGCATCGTGAAAATAAACACGCTAGGTTTTATGATGGAGCAGTTGGCCTGGCTCAAGCACAACCAAAATGTTCTGGAGGAGAAATTGGCTGAGATCGAACTGCACTACGGCGTGAATTTTGTTGTAACGGGGATCATGTTGGGACAAATTGCATTCCTCTCGCTCTGGAATGTAATAAAGCTATGGCGCGAAACTCGATGAAAAATCATCTGTGTTTTGCTTTTGGTTACCGAAGAACTCTGTTGTATTAATCAAGAGGATGCAAATTATTTGATGCTTACGTGAAAATCCTGGTTCTTGAATCCTGATTGCACCCTGCACAGTGCTCCTTGTTTCACTTTGTTTAATGATACTGTAAGTCTTTATTTATTTAAGTATTCAAAGTATTCTTCTTTTTGTCGTATCAAGTTAAGGATCAGTGAAAATATTGAAACTAAAATATTTGTGGATGGATTATTCTTTAGATTTTAATTTCTCATGGAATGGATTTTCAATGAAATAAATCTCTACTAATCGTGATAAAATCGGAATTAAGATTTTCATATAATAGTCCATTTTAATTAAGAATTATTTTCTTAAATCGAGATACAATCCGAATTAAGATTTTAATATCCATAATCAATTTTAATTACTAATTATTTTCTTAAAATAAATTTGAACATTTATATAATGTTGCAGATTGAATATTTTGTTACATGTTATTTGTATGCATTAAATTTTTAATGTTGAATGAATGTTTTTTTTTAATCTAAATAAATTTTTATGATTAATTTAATTAATCTATTTTATTGTTTTGTGATGTTGTTATAGATTTAAAAGTATTATGTCAAAATAGAAAAGTACACAGTAAAAGTAACTTTCATATATTAATGTAAACCATAATTTTAAAATAAGTTATTATTTTTCTCGAAAAAAGACATCTCTACAAGAACAAACCAATCAAAAAAATATCCATAAAATGTTTTTCCCCACTACCATCATCAAACCTATATAAGAGCTTACCAAAACAAACTGTTATTAGTCTCAACAATACAAGAATTATGAAACCTACAAATGTATATTTCCCATCATTCAACTTAATTCCAATTATTTTCACTATATTCCATTATTCATTTGTTTACCAATAATTTTATAGCTTACATAATACACAAATATATTTTTAAAGAAATAACTTCATAATACTAAAATTCATTTTCAGAAAATATTACAGCATGAATAGAACTTCAAGATACAAATATAACAATCCATTTATAAATTTTATTAATTAAATAATCATTTAATAACTATATACAATTGAAATAACCAAACACAAATATAGCAATCCATTTATAAATTTTATTAATTAAATAATCATTTAATAACTATATACAATTGAAATAACCAAACCATTAATAGTTGATTTGAAATAAAGAAGAGGTACTGTTAATAGTTGATTTGTTAGGTGAACTTAAATGTGAGCATGAAAGCTTGCATCTTGTGGTTGACTTTCTTACCAAATTTTTTTAGATACTATCTTTTCTTAAGGACTTTTGAGTTGCAATTAGTTTGTATGGAGAAAATATTTTTTTGAAGCTAAAAATAGTTTGTTGAGAGTAATGGGGTTGTTGCAAATGTTGCATTCAACAATTTGTTTGGTTAAATGAAAGTTGAAATCGACTGTAAGTAGAATGGTCTTCCATATGGAAATGGTGTAAGCCTATAAGGAAGATGGATACTGACAACTACAATTTTTGAGAGGAAATTTCATTAGATTGGGAAACTTGATTTCAATATTACACATATTTATAAAATTAATAAATGAAATTGCTATGATGATATCTCATGTTGAACGTATGTGTGTGATATAGATGAGATGATGTCTATTGAATCTTGAAATATCAGGAAGATGTATACTGTTATGACACCAAAAATTTATGATTGGCACATATTATAGACTACTAGTAGATGTTTGGTGGTAACTTGGTGCTCTCATTTTCATGAACACCTTGGAAAATGATGGATGGCTCGAGGAACTGTGTAACAGACAAGGGGATATATGATCCTTGACAGTGAGTATAAAAAGGAATAGGGAGCTTAAGAATGCATATGTCATGGTGGCTAGAATTAAGAGGGTGTGTTGGCAAAATGACAGTAAGATGAATTCTTTTCCATGGTAGCTTTGTGAAGAAAAACATAACCAGATATATATAAGTATTAATTTATGATTACTGAATTAATTTTGAATAAATATTACACGATGGAGTTGATAATTTTAGTGTATAATATAATTATTGCATGATAATGACTATAACATGTATATTATCTTAATGATTGGACATAAACAACTAAATGAATGAAGACATGAATTAAATAATTAGAAAGAAGAGTACCAAAACAAAGTGGAGCTCAGGAGGAAGAAGAAAAGTGGAGCTAAAGATGTAATGAAGAAGGCACATATGAAACTATTCAAAAGTTTTGGATATTCCATTATCATAGTTGGAGTTCCTAGAGACACATTTATGAGACTTCCTATCCGACCCATGTTGGATCCCTAGAGGGAAGTGGGATATCCCAAGGGATTACGATGCAAAGAAGGGGGTACACTTCCTTGGGTTATGTAGGTTGAGGGGAATGAGATCCTATTGGTTGGAATTGTTGTGGGAATAAAAACTTTGTGAAAGTTGTTGTAGTTGGTGCTCCTAGAGCCACAACTCTGAGAGTTCGTAGACATATTGTACCAGAGTCCTAGAGGAAAGTGGTACAACCCGAGGGACTATGAAGTAGGGGAGGGTTTACACTTCCTTAGGTTGTGTAGACTGATGGAAACAAGATATTATTGGTTGGATTTCATATGTGATATTACACCAGTGAGCCTATATGCTAAATAAAGGATAGAGAGAGTAGCATTCACTATAAGGAAAAAACCTTTTAACAGAGGTTTCTAGAGTTAAAAAATTGGAAAAAATGTCGAAAAAACCTCTTCTACAACATCTGTTATCGATAGCGGATGTTTTTGCAGATAATATAATGGAAGTTGATTAGAACTAAAGAAATATGGGCGACTGGAGGTGTTAGAAAATGTTTACAAATCGATGTGTTTGTATAAGGCACAAGCACTAGTGCGTACATACACCTAAAGCACTAGTGTTGTACACTTAATGTCAAGCACCGGGGAAGTAAAATATGAAAGCACCGAGACAGTAAAATATTTAAGCACCGGGGTGTTTGTCTTATATGCACTAGGGCTTTAACATCAAAATGGATTCGGAGAGATAAAAATAATTAAGCACCGGGGATTTCTACATAGAACACATCGGTGCGTTATTAATAAGAAGACATTGATGCTGTATAAAATAATATCCACTAGTGCGTTACAGGGAAAAATGCCCCAGTGCATTAAAAATCGAAAGCATCGGTGCTTTGCAGTAACAAATAAGCCTTGATGCTTATCATTAAAAAAATAGCGTCGATTAGTATCAATAAAAAATACGCAACAGTGCTTCATATAAGATTAACACACCGATGCCCCTCGGGGGGCAGCTCAATTGGCAAGTGTCATGGATATGAAGTGATATGAAGTTCCATGAGGTTTCGAGTTCAAATCCCCCCGACTTACCCTGTGTGTTGCGTAACGGGCATCATGGGCACACCTAGAGGTTATAGTGGTAGTAGTTGGATAAAACAATCACATGTAATGTGAGTACGTTCCCAACTAGTTGTTGATTTTGCGAGACATAAAAAAAAAAAATTTAACGCACCGATGGCCAAATTTTTAATATAATTTTGTGGTATTAAATTAATATTGAAACCAATGCTAATTGATTACATAAAAGCACTGGTGCGAATTTCATATGAAATGCACTGGTGAGTCTTAATATTAAATGCGTCGATGACATTAATAATTAAAATATACTGAGAAACATCGACTTGTGATAGTGTTATTATTGTTATTTTTTAATTCCATTATTTATCAAAATATTTACATATATCTTATATTTTGATTGGTGAATTTGGATATGATGTTTGGATTAATTTGTTATATCATCGTATTTTTCATCTCTTCATTATAATATTTAGTCATTCATATATTTAATGAGTGATGTAACATATCATAGTGACATTGGACAATGCAATAGAATAAATTAAAACATATTTTATTATATGAATAAGAGGGTCTTTGTCATACAAAATGGGACACTTATCGGTAATCCCTTGTCTTTCAATTGGAACACTATGTCCATTACAATCAACAAAAATGTTTGAGTTTCACACAATTATTTCAAAAAAATACAATTGTAGCTTGCATTGATATCCAAATATATTGGTCATCATTCTTCATTGGAATTGTTGTTAATGCTCGAGCTACTTCCATTCATTCGGTTATTTTTTTGAATGTTTGGTTGATTGTCTCGACTGTTTTGTTCTTCTTGAAGTTCCATCTACAAACATAAAAAAACTGTAATGAATCTATCTACATTGGTGAGAATAATGAAAATTGAAATAAATAATATACATAAATATAAATTGAAAAGTGACGTACCTCCAAAGCAATAAGTGACTCATGAATCATACACATATGTTCAAAATCAAATCTCATGCCTTGTTTCAACAATTCTTTTGTTGGCTTAGTTCTATACTTTATTTATTGCAAGTTTTATACCCCATAATAAATCATAGATATAATATAAAGTAGTATTTTTGTTTCATTAATTATAAAATGATGGAAGTAAAACAACATAGAATATACTTACAAATTCGACAACTAATTTTTGATATGCCAATATATACTCACAACTTTGAATTAACCCAATGCCAATGAAATTTTCTGATGGCTCTTCTTTGTATGTTAGCACCTGTTTGAAGACATTCAAGGATGGTTGTTGTAAAACAAATTAAAATGTACAAAAAGAAAACCTTGAGTTGTTATAAGGAAATAACAATTACTCACAAACTTTGCTATCAACCTTTTTCTTATCGTCCAGTTTTATGTGCAGAATGAGTTCCATTTTTTTTCTTTTCTGTAAGAGGATATTTGAAAATTAATATTTAATGTATAATTAATTAATTGTACCTAATAGAAAATTTTGATAATTGCATACATCTAAAGTACATTGTTGTTGAGATAGCTCCTCATGCGATGCAGTTATGTCCAATTCTTTGACCATCTCCTTGTACACTTTTTTTGACATTCTTACTAGCATATTTCAAATATTAGATATTTTCACAATTTTCTTGAAAAAATAACTTGACAACAAAGTGTGTGTGTGTGTGTGTGTATTTTTTTTTTTTCTAAAAAAATGGTCTTAGGAATATTAGTTTTTGAATTATTCTTTTTTGTTGTTGTATTTTTTTCCTGTTGCAAGTGTTATAGGTCTCATTGACCATTGCCCTAGAAGTGCTTCGTGTAGTTTAAATATAACCTGGTTCTTGGAATCATTGGATTGATTTGTATATTGTAAGTGGATAGTACGCATATACGTTCATTCCACTATATCCCTCATAGTTCTGTAAATGTTTTTCCCCTTTTATTAATCTCCAACACCATTCCACATGAGCTAAGGATTAGTTCATCATCATTTACATCTTCTATATTAATTAATTTTGTTTTGTTATGATGTCATTTTGTTCCCTCGTTGTTGGTGCCTATAGAACATTAAACATATGTGAATTAATATATTGTTTGAAACATGTCATCTAATATTCTTAAGTATATTATTAATGAAAATTCAAAAAAAAAAATTAAATAATACTTTTTCATTCACGTGATTCATCCCTCTACAATTTTTCCATTAAGATTTTACGCTCTTTTTCACTTAGATTAGAAATATTGTTATTGAGCTTCCTCATTTTGTGGTCCTGCATGACACACACTAACCAATACATATTAGTTAAACTTACATATAGTTCAACCATATTAATTTTGTATAGAATTTACAAAGAACCTTTTTTGTTTGTTTTTTTGGATGTGTCATCATTGTGTCGACCATAAATTTTCTTATTTTAACTCTTCTCACTCATATATTTATCAATATAAAAACTGTACCATTCAATACAGAAATTATTAAATATATTTTATAAATAAATCACATAATTTTCAACGGAAAAAAAAAATCGTTGTAACTAGTGCTCTTTTTTATACAAATCACTCGTGAGTTTATTACACAAAATGTGTCGGTATGTTCCATACAACAACACATACACTGAACACTTTAATTTCTTTTTTAAAATATTGTGAATTACATTTTTTGTGTTATTTACATGAGAACTTCGACAATTTTTTTTTTTATGCACCATATTTTTATTTTTGTTTTTAAATATGGCTTAATTAGTGTGTTCCTTTTACATAAATGAACTAGTGCATTTATGTGGAAATGGCACACTGGAAAAATGGAAAACGTTTTTAAAAAAAATGTCAAATTAGAAATTGTTTTAAAAAAAAAGACAAAGGGACACATGTGTTTAGGATCTGATACAATAAGTGGCCCCTTTGCATCACATGCCAAACACTTATATATAGAAAAACAAACCCATTAGATCTAAAATACCTAAAATTGAAATCCCTAATTTTGAAGTGATAGAGGGAGTTAAACTCTAGGGTAAAATTTTGCATTCATGTAAGAAAAAAAAACCAAGGGTTTAAGGTAAGTATGAATTTTATTATTTTTATTTTTCTGAATGTAGGGTTTTGAGTGAATCACCATACCCTTCAAATCCTGATTTTTTGAATATTTTTGTTGTTCCAAAGTATTTTTCTGCTCCACAGTGGTCCTCGATATGTCTCTTTTCCAAATCTGTCTCCTGTAAATTTTGACAAAATTATCAAAATATTGAATACCTTCTTAATATTGATTTTTTTTTATGAAAAGGGTTTAGAGTGAATCACCATACCCTTCAAATTCTCATATTCTGAGTAATACCGTGGTTGTAAAGTATTATGTTCCTCCACAATGTTCCTCCATATGTTTCTTTTGCAAGTCTCTCCCCTGCAAAATTTTGCAAAATAATGAAATAGTGAATAGAGTTTTAGTATTTAAATGACTTTATGAAATTCAATTCCCACTCTTTTTTTAATTGTATAAAAAAAATCACACTTTTTTTTGTTTGTAACTTTTTCGGCATGACGATGTCTTTACGTAAAATGCACCTGCGTGGCCATATTACATTACGCTTTAGTGCATCCATATTAATTGATGCACCAGAGATATATAATTTTTTTTATTAACAAAATCTTGAAACACGATGTGGTTGATTTTTCAATGCACCGATTCTTATTGTTAATATGCGCACTAGTACGTGTCTGGTTTATAAGTACACTATGATGCTTTTAAAGTTATTTGAACTTTTATTTGCACACAAAATAGTATATTCATCTCAAATTATCTTTTAGGATGAATTCACATGACTTGCAATACTTCAGTATACATTTTACGTTTTATGTAGCCTTATTCTTGAGCAATCCCCTTCAATTCACTAATGTGAAAATAATTGACATGGAGACCTAAAACAAAATTTCCCATAATCTTCGTATAAAGTAAAATTAAAACTTGTTATTATAGTATGAAGGTTTGTCAAACATCATAAAACATTTATGAATATGTTTTTCTATAAATTGATAATATGCACTAGTCCATGCAAATGCTCCTCTTTTACTCAAGATAATTTTTTTAGTACTAGCATCAATAAATAAGGCATTGAGATTGCATTTCAAAATTGTTAATAAATAAAATAGAAGAAAGACACAAGAGTTTGGAGGAAAATGACTTAATCCATTCTCATTATAATATTCATTCCAATGATACACACTTGTAGTACACTGATGTAACCACTTCATAAACTAAATTTACTCTCATGCTCCACCTCATCAAGTGATAAGGTTAGGAGGAGGAAAAATAGGATTTAATACACATTTAGGATAAAAAATATATCCTATAACATGGAATACATAAAGGTAGTGTATAACTTCATGACTGTATAGGATGTCATAGGATAATTTTTTTTAATAAATTTTTCACCTTCTTTCTATCTAAACATGTCTTACAACATTCACACTTCTTGGCATGTACTTAGAAATATCCAATAATTTCCCTCATGGATGGGAAATTGGAGAAATTATTTTATCAAGGAATATAATGGACGAAAGGCATGTTGGCTCTTCGAAACTCCTAAAAACTCTAATCAACAAGTTATAAGTGTTTCAATGTTATTTTTAATGTTAATGTTTTCATTTCCAACAATTGGTTGGGGATTATAGTTGGAAAATTTTGTAGCTAATAATGGTGGGTATGCTTAATAACAATCATATTTAAAAAATACATTTAAATAAAAATACAAAAATATATTTTCTTTATGAATCCCTAGAATTTAAAAAGTCTAAACATACTTGTTGGAACAAAAACTAAACAAAAAATACCTCAAATAAAATGAATTGGAGAGAAAATGCCATTACAACCACCAAAAAAAACTAGCAAATGGTGATGCCATCCTTCCTTGCTTTCATCATGGTGAGATCTAAGGCCTCCTATTCTATAAAAAAAATTCCCTCTTTTTTCCAAAATGCACAATGTGGTTGGAAGGAAACATATGAAAAATGACAACCGAGGGCCTATTTTCATACCCTATTGAATTCATGGATGTTATTATAACACACATGTTCTTTTAATATCTTAGTTTATGCATGATGTAGTAAGACATGCCTGAGGTTAGTTTAGTTTAAAGGAATGTATGTATGTTTCTATGAATGTGTATGATTTTATGAGTGCATGCATGAAGTTAGTTTATGAGGTTAGTTTAAAAGAATGTATGCATGTTTCTATAAATGTGTATGATTCTATGAGTGCATGCACATTAGTAGAGGAGTTGGATTTCCCATTTTCATTTTTTAGATCATTAAATTTGTGAAAGGGTCTTCTCACATCATCTTAGGAATTCTTGAATGTCTTCTTTCACTATGTAGCTTATTAAAGTTAATTCTTATTTTTGATCGAGGTATACATACCTTACCCTATCCCCTTTTGGATTTGAACTTGTGACCTCTTAAAAGGAAACATATGTTCTTAACCATTAGGCCCAATTTGATATAACTTGAATGGTTTTGAGGAATGCTGGATATCCTCCCCACTCAAGTTCAATATCCTTAAAAATGATATGAATAAGCAATTTTACTCGAACACTTGCAAAAATGTATTATTATGAATTAACATCACCATATTTATTAAACATTCAGCTTAAGGAACAATAAAGGAACGCTAGCTGATTAAAATAGATTTAAACGCGTATTTAATTTATATTTTTCAGCAAAACAAGTTCCTCTTACCGCTGGTATTGAGAAAATCGTTGTATTGTGACTTGGAAAGCCAAGGGTCATTGTTGAGTGCGCGCAAAGACTGCCGTTTATCTCCCTCGAAGTTAAATTAAGAATATCCTTTATAATTCCACCACAGACCCACTGCCTTCCCCATTCGCTCTTCACGATTATCAAACAGAGAATTCTCAAAATTACAAAGAGAATTCTCAAACAAGGGTAACGGGGCGAGATAGACCCCTTGCCATGGAGCATGATCCTCCAATTACGGTAGAAAAACATGGAAAGCAGGACGAAGGAGACAAGGAAACTCCTGAAATTTGTCACGAACAAGAAGAATCCCCCGCTCAAGTGGATTCGAGGACCACGGAGAAGAATTTCAGAACCATGAATCCCACCCAAACACGAGACCCGTCAGATTCGATGCTGCAGGTATTGGCCTCGGTGAGGTCGCCCCACGATTCGTTGCAGCAGCGATTAGCCTCGATGGAGTGGAGACTGAAGATTACGCTTGGGATAATCGCAGCATTCACATTCAACGCCTTAAGTCAAGTGGATTCGAGGACCACGGAGCAGAACTCCAGATCCATGAATCCCAGGCCAACACCAGACCCTTCACATTCGTTGGTGGAGAGATTGGCCTCGGCGAGGTCGTCCCTCGATTCGTTGGAGCGGCGATTGGCCTCGGCGAGGTCGTCCCTCAATTCGTTGGAGCGGCGATTGGCCTCGCTGGAGTGGAGCCTGAAGAATACGCTTGGGATAATTGGGATAATCGCAGTATTCACATTCCTGGCCTTCTTGTTCTCGAGTTTAGCACTGTTATGGAGAGTTAAATAATAATCGCAATAGAGCCCCTCAGGCTTCACCTACCCTTCTGTTTTTGCTTACCGATGTAGTTTATTCCATGGCTTTCTCCGCTACTGTGGTTGTCTATTTTACTGGAACTAATTTTTTTTAATGCATGCTGCGCACTCAAATAATTTTGTAAACCCAGAGGATTAGTGTTGAGTTCCATATTATATAACTCTTTTGTTATCATGGAAATGCTTGACCTATGATCTCTGAGTCTCAACTATCAATATGTAAAATTAGATTATAAAATCTCTGTTCATTAGAACCAATATCGATCTGAATATCAGTGTTTTATATTCAGTATTTAGTTTAAAGTCAATTACAAAATCTCTGATCATTATAAACAATATCGATTTGAATATCAGTGTTTAGTAAGTTTGGCATTTGGCATTTATTTTTCATTCTCAAATAGTCGGTGTAACCATATTTTAAATAAATTATAAAATTAATCTAGATTTATTTTAAATCCGGATTTATCAAATATCCAGAATTGATATCCATTTGAATATCAGTGTTTAGTAAGTTTGACATTTTATTTTGAAATAGTTAATCCCCCTGGTTCGATAATAAGGGTTAACTGTATAATAGCTTACCCGAGTGCCTTCCAGACTTTTTTGAATATATACAATGCAAAGGACTTAAATTTGGAGGATGGGGTCTGTGTTGCACCTGATGTCAAGGCCAAGTAGATGCCCAAGAAACCTAAATGTGTTACTATACAAAGGAAGATTGGACGCCAGAAGGTGCCAGTGGCATATGAAATCAAGGATAAGCCCTTTGCTTTGACTCTCAATGATTGGGAGTGAGTTGTGGCTGTTTTTGAGCTGGGGAAAAGAGTGGCAGTTTAACGACTGGCCTTTCAAGGACCATGCAGACATCTTCAATAAGAGCAAGTTTATTCTTGATGAACTCTTAGTTCTATAATCAACTGAATACCTGTTTTTTTTACTCCAATTTTCTCACAAATATATATTATAAGGAATCTAACAACAAAATAAAAAATAAAAAAAATTAAGTCAAGGAGACAGAAATTATGGGCAAATTTAGTAAAACGGTTTTCCGAGTAAAAAGGATGTGAATGTTAGATAAAGGAATATATGTCAACGTTTTGGAATAGGCCAAAGAAAGTCGGCTAAGTATACTGCCAGGCGTAGCCCCATAAACATAAGCGATAAGCATGCATATAAAAGAGTAGAGGTTTTCTTAGAGCATTTAAATCCCACAGGTGGCGCGAAGCAGCCCGAGCTAGACAGAGAACAGGGAAAATAAACACTAGTGGTACATAAATCAAAAGTAATAGTAAGTAATCCATGAAATTAAAAAAATAGATTTCTACAAAGATTTACAAGAAACTAATAATATTGTCACATATTCATTTGTTGCACTATCAAGTTCTTTGTCTCTTTATTTGCTCCAAGTCTCAAAGTATTTGTTTTCCTGTGTTCTCACAACATCATCGAGTTCAACAAAATCTTTCGGTAAGCAAGATTTTGAGACTTTTCTTTCTGCTAGCTTTTGTGATTGCACCTTCGACTTGTGCCTCTAGATTCTGAATGTGCCTCAAGATTCTTCTGGATTCTACCTGTGCCTAAGGATTCTTCTTGTGCCTTGTTCCTCCATCAAGAATGTCTCCATGGATTAGAGAAAATGAAAGAAAAATTAGAGCGATCTTGCAAGAAGAATTATTGTATTGTAGGGAGAAATGTAGTCATAATTAGAGCGATCTTGAAGGAATAGTTAGAGCGATCATATAGGAAGAATTATTTTATTGTAGGAAGAATTGCAAACATAATTAGAGCGATCTTGCAGGAATAATTATTGTATTGCAGACAAAATTATATCAATCGGCCGCAACACCCGGTGAAGCTCAATATCGCAACACTTGGTGACAATCGCAACACCTGTGAATATGTTGCCATGAGGAGATGTACCTAACTTATATTGGTTATGGACTATGCATGGAAAACATTTAATGTTATGGAAATAATGCTAGGTTGAAAGTTAGCATTACTTCATCTTGAATATGAGTTTCCAAGTTTACATTCAAGCCAGTTAAATTATGTGGAACTTTATCCTAACTTTTCCTCATATTGCCTCGATATGAGGCCAAATAAGATGCCAAATTGAAAACTGATGATAAAATATGAAATACAAGTCCACAAATTTAGGAATTATCAAAAAAATTAGGTTAAATGCAATTGTTTTCATTCCAGATTAATAGATCGGTAGAGAACCGATTACTATAGTCCCTACCAGCTCGAAGGGTAGGGACTAATAAGACCTTGAGACTAGCCTTCACTCTATATATGGTGACTAAGTTTCACCAAAACTTCTTGCTTATAGAAACAACCAACCAAATGCATTCCCAATGGTTTGTGTATGATCTCAGACAAGGCTGCATCAAATTAATCCACATGCATCTGTAGATGTTGTTGCTAAGGTCTAAGGTATTTCCCCTTTGCGTGTAATAGATCAATGCCATGCAAATGTTGCTGCTAATGTGGAATATATTTCCCATTCAAGTGTAGCAAATCAATGTCATGCAACCTTTGGTTCATATATATGGCATTGCATTTGGATATGTTTGGAGAAATGGAGATGGAGTCTAAGGGAGAACTGCTCCTATGTCACTCGGTGTCAATGGAGTGGAATATTATTGTTAAATAAAGGATGGATGTGGATACCATACAAATGAATTTGGATATGGTGTAAGAATATGAAAAGTAGGAAATTGAATTAGATTTCCGAATATAGAACTTTTATTCATAGAAATTGTGAATAACTATGTTAAATTTATTTTTTT